>JABRWK010000028.1:875468-934610 GCA_013372445.1 Hypothenemus hampei | reverse complement strand
TAAAATTTTGTATAGGGGCATAATTATTAATTGCGAGCATCTTTTCTTAGTAGCATTTTGTCGAATTATAAAGAAGAAGGGCAGTTTACCTAAAAAAAAAATAGTGATTCCAATTTTTTTACTACCCTGTACATTATATCGAAGTTTTAAATAAGACTACTGACTTTTCAGAATAAGCAAAACTTTTTATGAAGAATGACTTTTTTTCGTACAATGCAAAATAAGAAAATTTACAAGTATAGCTACCTCTATCCGAGGACACACTGTATGTACATATAAACTAGCCAAGTAAGTACTTTAACCATAACATAGATGTAACACCAGAATGCTTGATGTTGAAATAAGTTCAGTAGGGGAGACAAAAGTGGACGATAAAATAGCTATTTTACAAATCTGGCTTTTAAACCTTTGCTTACCTTTTTATTATTATAACTGACATAACAGTGACAAATAAATTATGATCTTAAATATAGTATAATGCGTCAGTTAAGTTCAATTGAAAAAATTCAAATAATTACACTATTTGAAGAAGGATGGCCACTAAATGTAGTAGCAGTAGGCAATAATTGCTCATTTTACCGTCTTACGATTAGTCACCATGTCAGTTATCTGATTGATCATCTGCCAATAGTAGGTAAAAAATCTGTAGGTAAAAGTCGGACTTAACCAAATCTAGGAAAAATGACTTAAAGAGTTATCCGCTTTTATCTATTACTAACTATATGTCGTTTTGGAGCAAATGAACAACACGAGTCCCTCAGCGCAAAAATTAGAAAATACAAAATTTGTTTCTTAAACCAACTTTTATGGCAACTCCCTCACACTATTTAGATACAGTCAAAGCTCTTTATTCGCGGGAGTACATTCCAAAAATGTGCCACGAATGCAGAAACCGTGAATACGGAATAGTAACTTGTATTGTTTATTAAACAACAAAATTAACTTAATAATAGCTACGTAAAAATTAAAAATGAAGAAAAATGGCTAAAATTTTATATTTGAACATAGTTTTTGCTTGTGATAAACTTTTCTTAACAAAATTTTCTCATATTGTCAAAAATAAGAGTATTTTATTCTTGGGCAAAATTCATATTTTTGGACATACCTCCTATACGACTCAAAATAATTGACAATTGATGGTTGTATTTAGGGTTTCAGATCAAGCAAAACTTTTTATAAAGAATATCTTTTTTTTGTAAAATCAAAAATAAAAAAGTTTCCATATGGTCCCAACTTAATGGGACACATTGTTTATATATTATACACTATACAGTCAATTTTCGGAGGGCCAAAATAACTTTCCTGACTTATTTTAGATTTTATCCGGAACAACAATGATGTAACACTTGAAAGATTAAAAATTATTACTTTTAATTCAAAATAGTCAGTGTAATTGGAAGAAAAAAACTTTTTTAGATCTAACAATAGCTTTCGTTTCAATGAGATAATTTGCATGCATCATCAGGTTTAAATGTAGTTTTCCCGGACACCGTTGCTCCTAGCGACTTCAATAAGGTACACGTTTTTAAGCAGAAAATATGAAAGAATATATTTTTGTAATCCAAAATGGAATACAGGGTAGCACAAAAAAGTTGCAACGGTTTAAAGAGGGCCAAATCGTTGCAGGTTGCGCCCTGTAGAACGTACAACTAAATCAACTCCAAATTTGAATTTCTCATCCCAAAAAACCTCCGTATACGAAATCGCATGAAATTCTGTTGAAACAGTCGAAAGATATTGAAAAAAACGCCACTTATTTTTTCAATTTTGACACCCTGTATGTCGGAAATGAGGAACTTTCGGATGATTTTGGTGAAATCGTCATAAAATGAGCTCTCCTCTTCATTTTTTGGTTTAGTTCCTGGACACCCTGTATAGTAGATACATAAAATATACAGTTTTATTGAGAGATTATTTAATAATTTTTATTAAGCTTAGGCAATGGTTTAAAAAATGTAGTAATTTTTAAAAAATTCGGCATCGATCGCGTGAAGACGGCTCTCATCAAAAGCCATAGCGGCTGTGTTATTCCAGGGGCGACGGTTTTCGTCAAAGAATTTTCAGTTAATAAGACAAAAGAATACTTATGTGTGTTTTGAAAAGTAGTTTGTGCTGAGAATAACTAAGATTTCCACAAAAAAATCAATTTGTTTGAACTATATACCGACACTTAACGTAAAGGAAAATACCGATATGTATGTATTGTATATGTATTGTTAGTTTTGCTTTATCCGCGAATACAGGAAGTATTTACAATTTTTCAATCCGCGAATACTGAAGTAAATAAAGATCTTTGACTGTATATTGTCATGATGGAAATCGACATTGCTTGTAAATCAATGTTATTTTGGTAACTGTTAATACTATAATCAAAATACGTCTAGAATTCAGGAAAGCCAATGGATTCATTTCCACCTTTCAATTTATCAATAAAAAATCATTAACAAGAGATGTGCCTCAAAAAGTTCAATAACTTACCATTACTTTCGTAAAACCTAAGTTTCTGGTGTAAGTAACCAAAATTTTATTCTTTGCATCAACTATACTCTCTTCAACAATATAAACATAAGTGGTGTTGATGAAACGTTTTGCCCAATTTGGAATGTTGTTTGTTTTGCTTAGAAGCCTTTTTGATATCAATTTTCCAGCTTGCACTTCCCTTATCACGGTATCTTCACTCAAGACATGATTACTAAATAAAAAACCACAATAAGATACATAAATTATAGAAATTTGCAATGTGTCCACCATAAAACTTACCACACTTAAATCTTTACTTTTTGACTGATTTTGATTTTTTTTGTTAAACAAGTGTTCAAAATAAATAGTCAGCTATAAATTCATTTACTTAATCTTCGGATTTAAGTATGGCTAACTAGAATCTAGAGTACGAGAGAAAAATATAATAGGATAAGAATGTATTGAAATGTATGTTTTTTTAACAATATTGTGAATAAATTTGGATCAAAACATTGTAATTTCATACAAAATGAAGAAATCACAGTTATCAGAACTAATTACTTACATTTACGAGCACCTAATCAAATTATAAGCATTTACCTTGACAATTTATAATCAAAGTTCTACTTCATTATCTTAACTAATCCCTATAGAAATTGCTAACAATGGGAATACCTAATTGCAAAAAAATATGATTGTATTTTTTTAATTCCAAATGTTAATCTAAAAAGACAGATGTCTTATAATAAGAATTTTAAATTTAAAATGAATCTAGAGTTTCTCTAGAAAGTATTTGTGCTTATTTGACGTAAAATCGAAAACAAATGTAATTTAGTAAAAGATTATAAACTTTCATAGTCAGAAAAATCATTAAGAGAATTTAATTTAATTTAATCCAAGCTTAATTTCCTGGTAGAGGCGGCAGAGACCGAATGCATTGCCTCTATTTCGCAGTTGTAAGTGAAACGTCAGATGTAAAAACCCTTAGACTATCGCAATTAAGCCCTGATAAAAATTCTTTTAACAAATGTAATTTAACCAAAAAAACTAATAACAATAATAAAATGTCAGTCACACTGATTTAGAATTTCAAAATGAAATATTTTCTCATCAGAATATTTTTTGCAATTTCGAGAGTTTTTACACTTATCTACTATATCTGTTTGAATTCCACTGCGCCTTTGTTATTTTTTGTAAAGTAATAAATATCGACATAATTACGTTGATCAAAATCATCTCGCTAGAGCATAACTATGACACCTTGGAGACATTTTAATAAAAGTGTTTAAAATAACCGCTCTAACCAAGATTCTAACATAGAATTGGAATAATTTAAATAAAATTTTTGCGTTTACGAATGTAAATGCAAAAAATAGTTCTAAAAGTGAACACATTTTTGAAGAAGGCAAATCTGCATATTTCCCAAAATAATATTATAAAAAGAATTTATAAATTACACTATGCAACAAAAAAAAATATTCACTGGGTTTACAGAATATGGTGATGATACCTCACTATTCATTCAATTAATATTGATATATAAAATAGTCCCATCACCTAAGGTTTCCTAGAGAAAAGCATATAACGGGTGGCGCAAAAGTAATCACTCGATTTCTCAAAGCAATATCTTTGTTTGTGAATAAAAAAAATGTTCTGTTTATTGATTATATTTATGTATATCTTTAATTTTTATTTTATTAACTTACGAAGGTAATATACAGTATGTGTCAGGATATATGTAACAAGAGGTAAAATGGACAAAATTATGTGAATTTTTTAATAATATTTGGGAGATGAGTTCTATTTGTTGCAAAAGTATTGTATACAAAAAATGGATTGATTTCGTATTGTACAGGGTGTTTTATAAACAAATTTATACAAATCATCACCAATGAAGTGTCTTTATTTTTTAATTTACGAAAAAATTCGACTAAACAATGTTGTTTAGAATCAATATNTATATTAACAAATAAAAACAATTGGCTGTAATATATTCCTATTAATTTAAATATAAAACCTTTTATTTTTAGTTGTAATTTGTTTTTTGTTTACTCTGTATATCTAAAACTACAGTCATCTTATAGCTCTCATTCAACCCTACAAATGTTGTCTTTTCATTTTTTTTTCTAAGTTGTATATTTTAAAAAATATAAGCTAGTACCCGTTCGCTGAATTATCCGGTACAACGTTTATAGCTAAAGAATGAAGAATTTCCAATAAAACCGGTTCAATTTTACATAAGAGAGTAAAACTAACAATAAGAACTTTTTCGCAGCAAACAGTTATCAAAGCTTTCTAAAACAAATTAAAAAACTGATATTCCCAGTGTGCTTGAATAAGAATTCTTTTGAAAATCAAAGAAAGAAAATCTACGTTATTTACCTCTATCTTTGCAAAGCCGATATGATTTTTTCGCTTTTCTATTGCAATCTTCCATTAATTTAAAGTTCAAATACCTTTGGCGTGCCCAGAAATATTTTATTTAAAACGCAATTCCATTACTTTAAGCCATTTTATTAGGTTGGATGCAGTCAATATCGCGGACTCGAGCAATCTTAATGGCGATATTGGATTGCCGAAGGAAAAAGGCAAACAATTTTTTGATCAAATCTCGCTGTTAAAATATTAATAAAATGCCGATCACGCGATCAACTATTTTATTTAGACGGGGTCGTTCATAACAACTTTTTAAATATCGATAAAATATTATTAAAAAAAAGCCATTTTAGTTGTAGATAATAATAAAATAATATAAACAAAAAACATAGAAATATCATTGTTTTCAATTGTGCTTTACTCACCATTTCGATTCTCACTGTCGGCTGGTTTCATTTGTATTGGGTGGTGCATCTGAAATAGACAGATTTAATAAATTATTGATGTGACACATATGTTATTCTTTATATATTACGATATTTGTACACTGCGGCAAAAAAGATTACGTTTACCCGTTATTTCCGATTTTTTGCGAAATGAAATTTTTTTAAGGATTCTGTAATTTCTAACTTTGATTATACAGCATATCTAAAAATGTTTTTATCAAAAAATGAAAGTCGATTTGTGTAAAGTGCAATATTCCGACATTTTTCGTTTTCAGTCTGCAAAAAAATTTACGTTCACTTCAAAAAATATAACTATATTCTTAAAATTTAAATATTTAACGATATTTTAATAAAAAAAATCGAGATACAAACGAGCATTTTTAAATTGAAACTAATTTTTTTCTCTACCTTGTATCTTTTATGTTGGTAATTAATAATTGGCGAATCGGGGTGGAAGGCACTATACCGCAAGGGTAAAATATTAGATAAGCGCTTTATACTTAAACCTCGGTAAACGGATAATAAAGAGGGTCGAAATTTTTAATGACGCAAGGGTGTTTCGAATGAAATATCTTTAATTAAGCAACCCCAATGTACACACGTGTTTGTTATACGTTTTGCTCGTTATTGTGGACCTTTATATTGTTTCATATTCACGTACAGTGAAAATATTAAGTTTCCTGTCCGAATGTTCTTTTATCCGGCGTCCAAGACTGAAATATGCAACAATATTCGATGATAAATCGTTTCAATATAATATATGATAGTGAAAAACAAAAATAACTCGCGTATGCCCAATTTAGATGACTAATGGTCAGTTTCTGGCTGCCACCAAGGCAATTCCTGTGACTGTGACATATTAATTCTTTCATTTTCACGCTTCATTTTACGAATGCATTAAACTTGTCCATTAGAGGCACCTGAGGCCTTAGCCGGTTCACTGGAAAATATTTGTCAGGGTTCGGGTTTTATGGCTTTGCATTTCCATTTTTTTTTGTTCCTTTCGTACGTTTGCCAACGAATCGTGGCGGAAATACGTTATCTCGGAAAAATCCGAAAGAGCAAAAGAGAAAACGAAGTAAAGCGTAAAAGGAAAACTCTCTCGTCAAATTTTACAAATTTCCTCATATAACACGAAGATGTTTCGAAATAAATTAACACTCCATGCCAATACATCAAAGTCACGTCGCGTGGTGGCATCTGAGCCCGAGAATATTTGTCCAGGTTGCATTTTATGGGAGAGCTTTTTCATTTGAGTGACGGGTGCTGAAGGGCGCCCAGATGATCGTTTGCTCGCATGCAAATTAAAATTCGTTATCGCTGAAATGGAGAGAAAATTTTATTTGTCAGATAAAGAAATTGAATTGTCTTTATCCGACCTTAGCGCGTCTTAATTGAGTTGGGGATAGTCTTAGGTGCGGTAATTAAAAAAAAAAAGATGAGCAGTTATAATTTCTCTTTGTTATTCAAATAAAAGGAGACGACATTGTTATTTTTTGTGATGGGCATGTGGATGTATTGTAGATGAATCTACAGAGGAAAATTACGGGGTTGTTTCTAGGAGACAATAAGAACATTAACATACTTTATAATTAAAAAGGCTTTTCGGGGTGAGGTAAAATGGTCTTACTAATCCCAGGAAAATGAAGAACAGGGAGTTTCATTTTCCACTGGTAAACATAATCCTCCGTTGAAACTTTAATGTTTGAATGGAAATTGACTAAGAACTTTTTCGACGGTTGCGGAATATCGATATTTCATGATTTCTTTGCTATCTTTGGGTACTTTATATTTAGATAAACTTATTTAAAATTTTCTTACAGCAATTACGATGTCAACTACAAATACATAAAGACCTCCGAGCAGTTATAAAATAAATTATCAAAAGGAAATCGAATCAAATGTTAAGTATGTAAGTTTCAGCTAGAAATCTATTCATTACAAACTTCACAAAAATGTTCCTCCCCCCCCAGGAGACTGCGACAAAAAAAGGAAGGCAACTTTAATAGAACAGTTTGAGGGCGGCCGAGGAACCGACCAGAAAACAGTTTTTACGACTTCCTTCAGGGTTCGGCTTTTAATGGAGCGAAATCCCGCTCCGTCAACAATGACATTCGAATTAATGGAGAGACGCCGAGTCGGGAAATCCACGCGCAATTTGCCGAAAACCATGTCAGCTTTAATTTTTCATAAATAATTTTTTTCGGTGACCTCGTCTCAGAAATGAAGTACACGCGACCGGGCAGGGGCAAAAGAAAACGCCTTTAATCTCTTTCAATTTTGAATTTAATGACCTCTCAGATTGGCCAGTGAACTTTTAAGGGTATGCAATTTCGAGGCGAGGTTTATTAAAAAATTCTCTCGTATATAAATAAAGAAATATGTAATTAAGGTTCGTGAAGTTTTTATAAAAATTAAGTGGTTTTTAAAAGATTGTAAGCTTTCACGGCAATTCAATTATCAGAAAACATGCTCCTTATTAGGACAGTCTCTTTTGCCAGTGGTTGGTTTCCAATTTATGCAAACGCGACTCTTTCAATGTAGTCGAGAAACTTGGCTTTGTACATTTATCATTTTCACGTGAATATTTTTTATTTAAATTTACAGTGAAATAATATCATTCCAACTGAATTCTGTTCTATTATGAAACTCGTTTATTATTTTCCCTATGTACAGAAGAAAATTATTGATTCTATGCAAGAATCGGTTTATCCCATCCGAAAAGACACATTGTGCAAGGCAATATGCACGATATGTCATCCTGGATTCCCGAAACAGACGTTTCGTGGTTTGGCTGTCTGGTCTCGTCTCGTTAATGTCAACCAGTGGAGGAAAAAAGAAAGGGGGGCCGCCAGCAATGAATGATGATTTCGAGTTTTCCTAATGGAAGCTGCAAAAGTATTTTTTCATGTCCTCGACTGATTTTATGCACGCCAGGCGTACTGAACGGTGAAATAAGGAGGGTTCTCGCGTATTTTTTCCACAAATATAAATCATATAGTTTTGTCACGTGTGTTGATATCGTATCCTATTAACAAGTATAAAACAAAAACTTATGCTTCGCTGAAAAAATTTTAAAAATGAGGAATGTTTCGTATTCAGTGGTTTTCATAGGTACTGCAGAAATTCAATAAAATATGTACAAATTAATTTTAGGAAAATTGAACAAACACATACCTAACTATTTTCATAATAACTGCATCGAAACTTGAACTTTTAATATACAAAAAGCGAGTTTTGAATGCTATTTGCCACATGTATGTAGTTATTTAGAAAAATATTTTTCTGTGAATATATTAACTAAAAATAAAATTAATTTTGAACGATTCGATTTAATGTTGGAGTAAATATAAGAATTTCTAAGAAAGGCGTTTTAGATCTAAAAATCAGTCAACTAATTTTCTAACGATTTATCAAACGTTGCTCCCACGTTGGTTAAATCTAATTTAATAAACTTCCCACCGATTTCTTCTGGCTCTATTTTCTTCTTTCTAAAGTCAAACATTGAAGGCAACGGAATTTATATTGAGATAAATCGGTTTCGGCCTCCCAATTAGTGGAATAACGGTCTGTTACTTTTAAGCTAGTTATCCCCGAATTGTTACGGCGGGCTTCGATTTATCTTTCTCTTGCAATTTTTTAATAACTCGCTTAATTTACCCTTTGAGGCTTACGAACGCGAATAATGATTATTAATGTTCAATGAATGTTTTGCCGGATTAGAATCCAAATTATAGAAATGATTAATGACGCAAATACTGCCTTTAAAATCTTTTATTTTCCATTACATGTTACGAAATCTATATTTAATTGTTCGATTCAATGCAATGTTTATATTTCGGTTCAATAAAATCATATTTTATCAGTTTTGTAATTTATTTGTTTTTTGTTAAGCTGTTGGGCAAATGAAGAAATCTGCTTCGGCAAGCGGAATCATTCATCGGAAGAAGAGCGCCTTCGCATTCCCTTCAACCAAAAGTTTTCGGCTTAAATCTGATTTCATAAGCTTAATTTATAGGAGCACAACGGATGGCTGCAACGTCAGCCGGAATTTATAACGCTGATGGTGGCAAAATTTGATTAATTCCCATTATAACGATTTGATTTAACGTATGTCGGAATTCTCCCTTCGATATTTTCGTTACTCGTTTGAGAACTTGTGCAAAACCGTCGTTAGTTGAAAAATTAAATGAACGGCATGTCGTGTGTTCTTAAGTTATATTGCACGAGACCTAGGGGAAGTGTTGACCATTAAGGTTCTTCTTTAGGCAAATATTTGCTTAAAAGAAATAGCAAAATACACTTTTCACTAACAACATGTCATTGATTATATTTGACGTCAAGGCCAAGGTCTTCGAGCATTTACAAATTCTCTTCTGGGAACAACCAATGTATTTATGTGGTTTATGTATTTTTACTAACAATAAGATTTAGATAATAGTAAAAAATGTATTTATTAGCAAACGATTAAAATTTGATTTCTAAATATATTCAATGTAAATTTTAGTTAATAATTTTATGATGCTGATTTAGAAATAAAATAGATGGGTCATTTTTTGTTTCAGCAGTGTGCAGAAATTATGAATTTCAACGAGAATAGTTGCATAACTACTATTAGCTAACGAAAAAGTAAATTAAAAACTTACCCCATTTAAAGTCTTTACATTATGTAAGGCATCTTGAGCTAGGAGAGCGGCTTTCCGAGTAAAGAACGTTACAAAACAGCATCCTGAAAGAGACAAGGAAAAATTAGAACCCATTTCTTCAAGTAAATTCGAAATACTCTTCATAAATTTCCAATTTTACCCACGAAAAAAAGTTTGGATTTAAGTTTTAATGCCACTGACACCAGTCCCGTTTCTCTCTTTTCCCTTTTTTTTTCGTTCTTTACAACACAACTTTTGTAATTAATCGTAAAATTTGCCCTTTATTCGACTGCTATTAAATTAATAAAGAAGTTAATGGTTCTAATGGTTCTAACAGTGAAACTCTTTCTTTCGCTCTCTCACTTGCTCGCGCGCGCTCCGAACTTTATCACAGGCAGCTTTAAAACCACTTTTAGCAATTAAATTCTCTCTATCTGACAACACCAAAACATTCAATAAATGCAAATCTCGATTGTATTGGGCAAAGTTGTTTCGGAATTTCATAGGACGCTCTCGTCAGATCGATTTCTTCTTTAAAAGTTTAATTAAAAAAGTTGGAGGTTAAACGATACGCGCGTTCCCTCTTATTATGAGTGCAATATTCGTAATGTTTATGAGAAATTTTAATATTTAAAATACATCTTTTTGACACCTTGACTTGTTCCATATAATATTACCGTTCTGTTATCATTTATCATACGCATAACAGGAACGTAACCAGAAATATACACCTTTCTGTTCGAGGGAAAAAATTGGGACAATAAAACATTATTTTTTCGAGAATTTCAGTCACTCGCTGAGAGAATCCAGACAATTATTATGGCCGACTCCCGAAAGGTTTTCGACTCTCGGCAGCAGATTTATTTCTCAACGGAATTTCAAACTTTTAATAAACGGGTTTTACTTCAGCCGGATCTATAAATTAATTCAGCAGCCGTCACTTTTCGAAAATAATCATCGTGCCTTTTAGTGTGATATGAACTGCCCCAACAGGAATATCGAATACAAAACGTTCTAATTGAATGGAATTCACGAATGAGAGAGAAAGACTGAAAAAAAAGAGGTGTCACGTTTCCAAACTAGGATTTCGGCATAGAAAAGAATACAAAAGAAAGAATAAAATTATTTTTACAGTTTCGCAACGTTTCCCGCTTTATAAAACGATAAAATTGTACGAAAAAAGTCAAGCACGTAGGTAGTTTGTAGCACTTTTTCGCTTGTGATTCTCATAAATTTGCAGTTTTCCAACATTCGGTTACTGCCAATTCCAATTGAGTCGTAATTTTTTCAGATTTTTATAACATAAAGCTGTTCTTAAATATCACTTAGACTAGAGTTTTCCTCTAATCAGATTGTTAAATTAATTCAACAGCCGTCAATTTTCGTAGATATTCATCGTTTCAGAACTTGGTGATGTGACGTGGTAAGACGGATTGCAACTGGGACCGATTAATTTCAATGGAGATTTTGTCCAATTTCGAAACTAGTTATCGGGGATGAGATATAGTTGCAATTCAGTGATGGTTTTTGCTCTGTTAAGCAATAAAACGAAGTCAGACACGTATGCAGGTTAATAAAACTACCGAGGAAACACTCTAAGTTTTCTCGTCACGTAGAATATAATAAAATAGTTTGTAAACTTCCGGAATAAATATGAGTAGAAACGTTAATAAACGATTACCATTTACTCGTTGGAACTGAAAATAATATTATAGTCGAGGGATTCGGCTTTCCGATTGATTAAATGAACGATTAACTTGGTTTTAAAAGCGTTCCCATTAATCATTATCCGAAAGGGGGGTTTAGGTAAGAAAGACGAAAACCTCGAATGCACTCGAACCGATTTCGGGGGAGAAAATAGTGGAAAAATCAAGAACAAAGCAAAGTCATCGGATGATAAATAACTACCGGTTTTTACGCTTGAGAATTAGAAAATTCGTTTCGTGTAGGGCAGAAACAGAATAACCCTAAGGTGAAAAGGGAAAAACTGACAGTCAGCGATCTGGGAGAGTTTTAGTCCACAAGCAAATTGTTATTTTACAAAGAGAAGCAAAATTTTGTTCTTTTACTATTCTTCCATATACAGGGAGGCAAATACATTGACTTCTAGATGTGATAAATTCACTACACAACAATAAGAGGGCGATAATGCCGGGCAACGTGTTTGTCCACAATCCTTCACTCAGCTAACTTTTTTGCTACGAGTAGTACGAGCTTAACATTGGGAATTGAAGTAGATATGAAGTTGTACCTTAATAGTATTCTTGACTTTATAGAGTAAACAAGACACTGGATCGGGGAATAATACTTATTTAGAAAGAGAACTTTTACATCTAAAAAATACAAAAATGTAGTATAGTTATTTAGTTGAAAGACCGATCAAAACTCTATTTGATTAATTCTAAATATAATTTTGTCAGTATAACTAAATTTTTTATGTTAATTATGCAGTAAATTCTCTATTATTATGTCAACTATATGGGGTATTATAACTGTTTCAAAACATCTATTACAAAATGTCCGTTAATAATCTATTAGTGTCAATAATCAACAGCGGAAATTACTTAAGCCCATAGACTATCGCCTTAAGCCTAACAGTCATTTAGTAAATGCCTACCATAGCAAGGAGGATTTTAATTCAGTGCTTTAACAAACCTTCTGCTAATGTAGTTTCGTTGTATCGAAGCAGGAGGACAATGTCACGAAGCGAACAAATGTTCCTGCAGGGCGAAACGTAATTTTTACAAATAGTCTTCCGTGGACGGGGTCGATACTAATTAAACGAATGAATTTTCTTTACTTTCTCACTTGTTTTCACTGACGCCTAGCCGCTGGTTCTTTTTATTCCTCTTTCAATTGATTTAATGCAAAATATTTGGATGAGAAAAACTATGAAATGAACTGCGTATTTAAAAATTTCCCTGCAGTTTATCAAAGTCGCTTTATTCCAAACACGTGTCCGGGGTTTCTTTGCTAAGAAATGTTTCATTAAAAGTTCGGAAAGGCTTTCTTGGAAAGAAAAAAACTGAAAGGCAGAAATTTTTTTATGTCGCTATAGCGAACCTATAAAAAGGCGACATTTTATTAAAAGTTGATAAGGCGATTATTTATAAAGTTATTGGTGAGTACGAGGAGATATTTCTAAATAGATAGCTAGAAATCTGGAGAAATCTTATCTTTGGCCAAATCTATAATGCTTTTAATGGTGATATAATTAATTTTAATGGAAATAAAATTGATAAAACCATTTAGTTACCTAAAAATATTAGCTGTAATAGATCACAACTACAGATAACTGTAATGAATAGCATTTCTAATTTCTTATAGGTCTACTTTGCCGTCTATGGAGAAATGTTGTGTTAAAAAGGAAGCAAAACAAGTTATTTTCTTAAAATTAACACTTAAATTGCGAAACCACTTGCAAGCAGAATAGAATCCAAATAAACTGCCCGTATATTCAAATTCGTATTTGGCGGTATGTGGACTCACTATGTTTGTACTGTTGTAATATTTGTTTGTGAAGCACTGGATCTTTTAGTATCTGGCAAAGGTATGCAATTTCGTGAATGCTATAGACCTTATTAGTTACGAGTTACAATCAAATTGTACTCGCGTATTGCCTCATAACAAAACCATTGTTACGAGCATGACCCTTATAATTAGATTGAAAGTACTCGGAACGACTAGAAACCCAATGATTCGGCATTAGTACAATAGCTCAATATTGTTATATTACTCTTTCAAGGTTTTCAACTTTTGCTTGATGGTAGAATACTAAATAAATGGTTTTTAATATTACCGGAATCACAATATCAATGGGAACGATGCGATGAAGACTTTCCAAAGTTGATTTAAAGTCAAAACGTCTTTTAAATAGGATTTCAATTATAATGATTAGGCTTTAGAATATCAAAACTGACAAGAAGATTGGAAATTCCGTTTTTTTTTTAAGAGAGACTCTTTTCAAGAGAGATATTCTGATAATCGATGCCGTCATGTGTGGACCAATTTATTAATATCTGAAAATGCGCATTTCTTACTTTAACTGTACGACAATGCCACTCCACACCGGTTCATTATTTACGGCTCCCCCAGAGGGCAACCAATCTCAAGCCCGGTATCAACAAAATCGAGTACATGAACCACATCTAAAGCACTCCTTACCAAATAAAGCGTTTAATAGACGAACTTTGGATTTTATAATAAATAATTCGTTACTATTACAGTTAAAATTTTTCTTTGTTTTTAATTATTATTATAAAAGTTTCGAATAAAATAAATAATATACCCAACTTTTGACGAGAAGTTTATTCCCATTAAATAAATATTTTGTTTTTATTTAATTTAACAAATGATTTTTGTATTATTTTAGCATTTAGTATTACTATTATTTGAAACACGAAATTCTAATTTAAACCAGCCGACTCATTCGTCCGTAAATTCTATTTTCGTTTCCAATTTTAACTGCAATTTTTCATCATTTACGTAATATCCCTTTTTGTTAAATCAGATCTCGCGTTTATTGAAATTTAGCTTGGAAAAATGGCAAAGAAGGGATCCCATGTAGTATAATTAATTCTGAAACAATAATTATGACAATTTAAAAAATGCGTAAATGATATGTGATTTTTTAAGTATATAATAGTTTATGTTTAATCGGAAGGCAGAAAATAGTGATTCGTTACCAGCGGCGTATTGGCACAAACGTTAAGAAGAAACAGTGGGCCCGTGAAACTTTATGGTCCGAAACAGAGGTAAAACTCGTTTTCGGATGGCGAAAGTTTCAAAACGAAACATTAACAGGTCCCGCACGGAAACTTGCACCTTTTTCTCTACTTTTGGTGGCGACCACGGAATTTTATGTTCTTTTTCGACTTTATGCCGAACAACTGTTCCGAGAATCGGGAACACGAAATGAAATATTTTATCCAGCCAGTATAAGGGTTGCACTTTATGGTTGATTTAGATTTTCGGTACGAGTATTACGCGGACATTGGATTTTCGGCTTTATTTAACTATAGAATTTGCCCCATAACGATGATCTTGCAGTTATATTAAGTTTTATTACACTGTATGTATTTCTATTCGGTATGCGAACAATTTAAATGAGAAATCTAGGAAATTTTCCAATAGTTTTAATACCATTGATTTTTCGTTGGAAAAATAAGAAATGGTCACGAATCTGTTTTTTACTATTTTTTACTATTTTTTAACTCGATTTTTTTGCATATTTTAACGATAGAATATTTTAATATCGATAGGGCGTAGGCGAGAGTTATATGTACTAAAATATAAAGGCAAAATCAAAATGATAAAAAAACAACATATTGAACAACCGCCAAAGTGGATTGAACATGGTCGGAAGGAGGTTATCAATGTATTTAAGGTGCGACAACGTTATATATTGTTTTTAGATAAGAGAAGACTCTTTACAAGGTAGGTGCTTTGCGCTTTACCCAGAAACGAAAGTGGTTTTAGTGAGATTCTAAAGACCAGCGTCAATTCAAAACCGCAAACGAGACTTGAATCCACCATTACATTCCAGAAATAAAGCAACAGTCAAAAAGTGGGTAATGAAAGGAGAACCAGCTCAGATGAAAGTAAAACTTTTCCATCTAGTCGGAAAAGTTAAGAGTAGCAACTGTAATTTGGATATTGAAAGTTAACTTTTTTTTCGATGATCTTGAAAAAGATAGAATTAGAAAATAGTTTTGTGCTAATTAATTTGGAAAGGGCACCTTCGTAATACTATGGAAAAGAAAAATGCCATTTTGAAGTATTGTTTCAATGTTTAAAATCGATAAATTCCAGTTTATGTTGATCCCATATGCACATTATGTACCTGATTTGATTTGGCTCCCTTTGGTTACAGTTTGTTCCAAATAGTCTACAAATAACGCATAAAAATCTCAAATTCGACGGTCTTACAAAGTTTCGCCGCAAAAATAAGACGAGACCGCGACCAGACGAATCATTTTTCCTACAAAACGAGACCTTTTTTGGTCTCATCTCGAATTTTCCCAATTTACTAAGAACGGATTTTTATAAGAGCGGCATACAAAAGGCGGACTTTGTATCAAAGAATCGGCGATACCAAAATATCGAGGTTTTCTGATATACTGATAACACCAAGTAGCGCAAGAATAAAAGAGCTGGCATAGATCAATTAAATTAGCACTTCAAACAACTAGACTGCTCTTTGTGGTACTACCAAATTATTATATAAAGATTTGAGAAGTTAAGAAAAGAGAAGTTAGTTTTCACTGTTCAAACAGTAGGCACGTTAAATTTGTAAAAGTTAAAAATTATAAAGATAGAATGTAAAAGAAAACTGAAACAGTAATTTTGAAAAAGAAATATTAATTTCTACCAGTGATCATTCTTTTATGTAGTAATACCTATAAAAATTTCGATTTTAAGACTGTTATAGGTCTCAAAAATAAGACGAGAGCGAAACAAAACACATAATTTTTCCTATGAGACAAGGTGAAACTTGATTAATGTCGTTAAAAGACTTAAAAGGGTACTTATAATTTCTCGTCTCCTTTCTTTTGTGGACATCCTATTGCCAAATATAAAACAATTGGGATTTTCTTTGATAATACCATTAGAACTATTAAATAAATTCTGTATGCTGCAAACATTTCTTATTTGAGGCAGCTTACAAAGGGGCGCTCGCGACGACCGGGAGCTATTTTGCTTTCAAGAAATTCAGGGTAAGTTCCTCACATCGTTTGTAAAAAAAAAAATAGTTTCTGCGTTTGTCCTAATGCAACCTAGTTTCTGAGAAATTTTTTTTTTTTAAATCAGGCATCCGTCGAATCACATTTCAAAATTATAGCTATTAATAGGGGGTAACCGTGTCAGTTCAAGGGGTAGAACGACGATTAGTAATCTCGACAATCTACTTGGTTCAAAGATTCATTGATTAGATAATTTTTGTTGAAAAAATACATTTTTAAAAAAATTTTTTTTTTCAGAAAGTAGGTCGCGGTAGGACCACCGTAAACAATATTTTTTTACAAGTGATGTGGAGGAACNTTTAGTCCACAAGCAAATTGTTATTTTACAAAGAGAAGCAAAATTTTGTTCTTTTACTATTCTTCCATATACAGGGAGGCAAATACATTGACTTCTAGATGTGATAAATTCACTACACAACAATAAGAGGGCGATAATGCCGGGCAACGTGTTTGTCCACAATCCTTCACTCAGCTAACTTTTTTGCTACGAGTAGTACGAGCTTAACATTGGGAATTGAAGTAGATATGAAGTTGTACCTTAATAGTATTCTTGACTTTATAGAGTAAACAAGACACTGGATCGGGGAATAATACTTATTTAGAAAGAGAACTTTTACATCTAAAAAATACAAAAATGTAGTATAGTTATTTAGTTGAAAGACCGATCAAAACTCTATTTGATTAATTCTAAATATAATTTTGTCAGTATAACTAAATTTTTTATGTTAATTATGCAGTAAATTCTCTATTATTATGTCAACTATATGGGGTATTATAACTGTTTCAAAACATCTATTACAAAATGTCCGTTAATAATCTATTAGTGTCAATAATCAACAGCGGAAATTACTTAAGCCCATAGACTATCGCCTTAAGCCTAACAGTCATTTAGTAAATGCCTACCATAGCAAGGAGGATTTTAATTCAGTGCTTTAACAAACCTTCTGCTAATGTAGTTTCGTTGTATCGAAGCAGGAGGACAATGTCACGAAGCGAACAAATGTTCCTGCAGGGCGAAACGTAATTTTTACAAATAGTCTTCCGTGGACGGGGTCGATACTAATTAAACGAATGAATTTTCTTTACTTTCTCACTTGTTTTCACTGACGCCTAGCCGCTGGTTCTTTTTATTCCTCTTTCAATTGATTTAATGCAAAATATTTGGATGAGAAAAACTATGAAATGAACTGCGTATTTAAAAATTTCCCTGCAGTTTATCAAAGTCGCTTTATTCCAAACACGTGTCCGGGGTTTCTTTGCTAAGAAATGTTTCATTAAAAGTTCGGAAAGGCTTTCTTGGAAAGAAAAAAACTGAAAGGCAGAAATTTTTTTATGTCGCTATAGCGAACCTATAAAAAGGCGACATTTTATTAAAAGTTGATAAGGCGATTATTTATAAAGTTATTGGTGAGTACGAGGAGATATTTCTAAATAGATAGCTAGAAATCTGGAGAAATCTTATCTTTGGCCAAATCTATAATGCTTTTAATGGTGATATAATTAATTTTAATGGAAATAAAATTGATAAAACCATTTAGTTACCTAAAAATATTAGCTGTAATAGATCACAACTACAGATAACTGTAATGAATAGCATTTCTAATTTCTTATAGGTCTACTTTGCCGTCTATGGAGAAATGTTGTGTTAAAAAGGAAGCAAAACAAGTTATTTTCTTAAAATTAACACTTAAATTGCGAAACCACTTGCAAGCAGAATAGAATCCAAATAAACTGCCCGTATATTCAAATTCGTATTTGGCGGTATGTGGACTCACTATGTTTGTACTGTTGTAATATTTGTTTGTGAAGCACTGGATCTTTTAGTATCTGGCAAAGGTATGCAATTTCGTGAATGCTATAGACCTTATTAGTTACGAGTTACAATCAAATTGTACTCGCGTATTGCCTCATAACAAAACCATTGTTACGAGCATGACCCTTATAATTAGATTGAAAGTACTCGGAACGACTAGAAACCCAATGATTCGGCATTAGTACAATAGCTCAATATTGTTATATTACTCTTTCAAGGTTTTCAACTTTTGCTTGATGGTAGAATACTAAATAAATGGTTTTTAATATTACCGGAATCACAATATCAATGGGAACGATGCGATGAAGACTTTCCAAAGTTGATTTAAAGTCAAAACGTCTTTTAAATAGGATTTCAATTATAATGATTAGGCTTTAGAATATCAAAACTGACAAGAAGATTGGAAATCCGTTTTTTTTTTAAGAGAGACTCTTTTCAAGAGAGATATTCTGATAATCGATGCCGTCATGTGTGGACCAATTTATTAATATCTGAAAATGCGCATTTCTTACTTTAACTGTACGACAATGCCACTCCACACCGGTTCATTATTTACGGCTCCCCCAGAGGGCAACCAATCTCAAGCCCGGTATCAACAAAATCGAGTACATGAACCACATCTAAAGCACTCCTTACCAAATAAAGCGTTTAATAGACGAACTTTGGATTTTATAATAAATAATTCGTTACTATTACAGTTAAAATTTTTCTTTGTTTTTAATTATTATTATAAAAGTTTCGAATAAAATAAATAATATACCCAACTTTTGACGAGAAGTTTATTCCCATTAAATAAATATTTTGTTTTTATTTAATTTAACAAATGATTTTTGTATTATTTTAGCATTTAGTATTACTATTATTTGAAACACGAAATTCTAATTTAAACCAGCCGACTCATTCGTCCGTAAATTCTATTTTCGTTTCCAATTTTAACTGCAATTTTTCATCATTTACGTAATATCCCTTTTTGTTAAATCAGATCTCGCGTTTATTGAAATTTAGCTTGGAAAAATGGCAAAGAAGGGATCCCATGTAGTATAATTAATTCTGAAACAATAATTATGACAATTTAAAAAATGCGTAAATGATATGTGATTTTTTAAGTATATAATAGTTTATGTTTAATCGGAAGGCAGAAAATAGTGATTCGTTACCAGCGGCGTATTGGCACAAACGTTAAGAAGAAACAGTGGGCCCGTGAAACTTTATGGTCCGAAACAGAGGTAAAACTCGTTTTCGGATGGCGAAAGTTTCAAAACGAAACATTAACAGGTCCCGCACGGAAACTTGCACCTTTTTCTCTACTTTTGGTGGCGACCACGGAATTTTATGTTCTTTTTCGACTTTATGCCGAACAACTGTTCCGAGAATCGGGAACACGAAATGAAATATTTTATCCAGCCAGTATAAGGGTTGCACTTTATGGTTGATTTAGATTTTCGGTACGAGTATTACGCGGACATTGGATTTTCGGCTTTATTTAACTATAGAATTTGCCCCATAACGATGATCTTGCAGTTATATTAAGTTTTATTACACTGTATGTATTTCTATTCGGTATGCGAACAATTTAAATGAGAAATCTAGGAAATTTTCCAATAGTTTTAATACCATTGATTTTTCGTTGGAAAAATAAGAAATGGTCACGAATCTGTTTTTTACTATTTTTTACTATTTTTTAACTCGATTTTTTTGCATATTTTAACGATAGAATATTTTAATATCGATAGGGCGTAGGCGAGAGTTATATGTACTAAAATATAAAGGCAAAATCAAAATGATAAAAAAACAACATATTGAACAACCGCCAAAGTGGATTGAACATGGTCGGAAGGAGGTTATCAATGTATTTAAGGTGCGACAACGTTATATATTGTTTTTAGATAAGAGAAGACTCTTTACAAGGTAGGTGCTTTGCGCTTTACCCAGAAACGAAAGTGGTTTTAGTGAGATTCTAAAGACCAGCGTCAATTCAAAACCGCAAACGAGACTTGAATCCACCATTACATTCCAGAAATAAAGCAACAGTCAAAAAGTGGGTAATGAAAGGAGAACCAGCTCAGATGAAAGTAAAACTTTTCCATCTAGTCGGAAAAGTTAAGAGTAGCAACTGTAATTTGGATATTGAAAGTTAACTTTTTTTTCGATGATCTTGAAAAAGATAGAATTAGAAAATAGTTTTGTGCTAATTAATTTGGAAAGGGCACCTTCGTAATACTATGGAAAAGAAAAATGCCATTTTGAAGTATTGTTTCAATGTTTAAAATCGATAAATTCCAGTTTATGTTGATCCCATATGCACATTATGTACCTGATTTGATTTGGCTCCCTTTGGTTACAGTTTGTTCCAAATAGTCTACAAATAACGCATAAAAATCTCAAATTCGACGGTCTTACAAAGTTTCGCCGCAAAAATAAGACGAGACCGCGACCAGACGAATCATTTTTCCTACAAAACGAGACCTTTTTTGGTCTCATCTCGAATTTTCCCAATTTACTAAGAACGGATTTTTATAAGAGCGGCATACAAAAGGCGGACTTTGTATCAAAGAATCGGCGATACCAAAATATCGAGGTTTTCTGATATACTGATAACACCAAGTAGCGCAAGAATAAAAGAGCTGGCATAGATCAATTAAATTAGCACTTCAAACAACTAGACTGCTCTTTGTGGTACTACCAAATTATTATATAAAGATTTGAGAAGTTAAGAAAAGAGAAGTTAGTTTTCACTGTTCAAACAGTAGGCACGTTAAATTTGTAAAAGTTAAAAATTATAAAGATAGAATGTAAAAGAAAACTGAAACAGTAATTTTGAAAAAGAAATATTAATTTCTACCAGTGATCATTCTTTTATGTAGTAATACCTATAAAAATTTCGATTTTAAGACTGTTATAGGTCTCAAAAATAAGACGAGAGCGAAACAAAACACATAATTTTTCCTATGAGACAAGGTGAAACTTGATTAATGTCGTTAAAAGACTTAAAAGGGTACTTATAATTTCTCGTCTCCTTTCTTTTGTGGACATCCTATTGCCAAATATAAAACAATTGGGATTTTCTTTGATAATACCATTAGAACTATTAAATAAATTCTGTATGCTGCAAACATTTCTTATTTGAGGCAGCTTACAAAGGGGCGCTCGCGACGACCGGGAGCTATTTTGCTTTCAAGAAATTCAGGGTAAGTTCCTCACATCGTTTGTAAAAAAAAAATAGTTTCTGCGTTTGTCCTAATGCAACCTAGTTTCTGAGAAATTTTTTTTTTTTAAATCAGGCATCCGTCGAATCACATTTCAAAATTATAGCTATTAATAGGGGGTAACCGTGTCAGTTCAAGGGGTAGAACGACGATTAGTAATCTCGACAATCTACTTGGTTCAAAGATTCATTGATTAGATAATTTTTGTTGAAAAAATCATTTTTAAAAAATTTTTTTTTTCAGAAAGTAGGTCGCGGTAGGACCACCGTAAACAATATTTTTTTACAAGTGATGTGGAGGAACTTACCTGAATTTTTTAAAGACAAAATAGCCTCCTGTTCTTGCGGGTTCCCCTTTGTTAGATGGAGAAACAAGTTTCTAATATAAAATAACAAAAAAAATTATTATCGATATCATTTTTGACTTTTAAGTGTTTAAATTAAAGATTGTAATTTTATTTATTCAAAACATCAATTAGAAGAAAATGTTGCTCGATTTTACGACCATTGAATTGATACCCTATAGAGTTGTTTCTAGTTTTTGAATCTCTTCTACATTCGAACTGATGAATATTTTATAATTCCCTAGAAATTTTCAAACGAACATAGTTTTCATTTATAACAGTGGCAATATTGAAAAAAAATTCACCGTCATTCATGCATATCCCATATTGCGGATTATTGCAAAAAAAAGCAAAATATCCAGATTATCCATTATTTTTCCATGCGGCAATGGGTAATCCGCCATTTTTTTAATATTGAAACAACATTTTCTGATGAAAAAATTACCGTTGAAATACCAGTATGCATACCTTCGTATACGTAGAAATAAACAAAAATAGAAGTATATTAGTATGTAGCATGGAAAAAAACCGTCATAGAAATATTGCCCTTTTACATTTTTTCGTTTTACGGTTGGGGTGTCTAATTAAAAATTCTATTTTAGAAAGGGACATTAAGGCGACAAAATGCAAAGTTCCTGTCCGAGTTTTTATTATTTCGACAAAGTCAAATTGAAATAACATAATATGCTTTTCCCGGGAACCGCGCGTAGTCCCGTTAAAATGCAGTAAAAATGGCAAAAAATCATGTCGGGCAGACATTTCATCGTTAATGAAGTGGAACTATAGCAGCAAAAAAAATAGAATTACATAATTTTGTGACTCCTTTTTTTTCAAGTTCCATATGGGGCGAATATTATGCAGATTTGGCGGCATTACAGGTGAAAGCTTGTTTCATCTGAATTATTTACGATCATTCCCCATTTAATTAGTTTCACTAAAAATATACTCCTGAACTAATTTTAAAACAAATATAACCTTCCGCATCCTTTATTAAGATTTATATATCGAATTTAAAAATAACACATTTCATAATGCTTAAAATGTACCTTTAATATATATACGTATATACATATATACATACAGAACTTGCATAGATCATATACGAAGAACGTGCACAAATATATTCCGACTACACAACCCTCCATACTGATTTAATAGGGGTGTATGTTCCACGAAAAGAATAAAAATTATCCACCCCAGGAGAGCGTAGCTCGTGTGAACGCTTCATTATGTTCCTTTTGGGAAACAATGGAAACAAGCATCGTTATTTTAATACATGTATGAAACTAGGTCGATTTTTTTCCATTCATCTTGTTCAATTACAATGCAAGGGTATTTATTGTTTAAATGACAAGACAGATTAGTTACAGTTAATGTAAAATTGTTTTTTTTTTGAGAAATTGATCTTTTAATCTTTCGGGTGAAGTACATTTCCCTCCTTAATAAAAAAGGATTTTAGAGAATCATCACTTTTCTCTGATAAAAGGATGTCCTATAGGATTGTATGCAAATTCTCATGATTTGCGAGTTTTCTTGCTTTTTATCAAGTGGCAATCTTCAATCAAAAATTTCATCAAGTTCTGTTTCCATGTGACAGCTTACCATTTCGAACAGTGCTTGAATTTTGCTGAATATGATTTTTTCAGTGATCTTAAGTTTTGTGAACTTCTATGTTATGCTCGACACTTTCTGAACAATGAAGATAACTAAAATTATTTTCAATAAGAACTAAAGCAGAGCTAGACTTTACGTTGGGTAAATCTTCTTCATCATTTATAGTAATTAAAGCAAGCAGTGAGAACATTCACTGTGATTCTAGGAGCCCTAAAGACACATTACTCTATAGCAAGTCAAAAAATGCAAAAAATGCGAAAAATTGAAGTTCGTCGAAATTATTGTTTATAGACATATCAAAAAATGAATACATCAATTATGATTAAAACTTCACACATTCTTCAAAAAGTTTAGGTCATGAAATTCTCTCACTAAGAAATGTGCCGTGATTGTTAACATTATATGACTGTCAACTGTCATGGAAATGGTAGTACCACGATAATTTACTTGCAACTATTCAAGCCACATAATTCCTCAGAACCGTGCTAGGTTAACGAGAAAGGGAAATCTTGTTTTGTCAGGATAATGAGATTTGCCAAAACTATGTTATGACGATGTACACAAATCAGACAATTAGTATTTGAAGTGGAGATACAAGAACGTTGAAATTATACATTTCATATGTGTATTTTGGATCGCTAACCACCAAATTCCGCTGATTTGTGACCCTGTGACACCTTTTAAAATAGAAAAAACTATAAAAACAAGAGATACAAGACTGTTGAAGAAAAGAAATCACAAAGAAATGAGCACATATGCAAATGCGAAGGAAAATTAATGCATGAGTATGGTATACATTGGTATATGAGTTATCATACTTTTATAAGTTATGCAAAATGCATACAAGAGTGGGATTAGAGCCAAAAAAACTTTATAAAAGAAAAAATATTGCTTTTATACCTAAAACAGTTGTATTCTTAATTACAGCATAGGTATTATCTGTGTTCAGATAATCTACAGCAAAGAAATGAACGGAACCTAACAAAATATCGAAAGAACAACAACAAATAATCGTTTTTCCAGCCCGAAATCTACAAAACCGAAAGGAAAAAGGCGAGGGAAAAAGCTACATCACTAACGTTTCGTGTACATTTCCATTGTAACAATGGATTTTCCTTCTATTGTTCCGCAAATAATAATGAGGGGTTAGCACGATAAGCGTTTCCGGAAAATTTTTATCGCCTGCCGGCGAATGAGCGAGTACATTTCACGTGGTATCAATATCGACAATTAAATAACTGTCGACAGACTAAATGAAATACAATAACATAATAAATATTAAATCAAAAAGAATATGGTAGCTACTGCAGAATTAGATTAAATACCTAGAACTTGATGGCGCATTAATAACGTTAGCAGGAAAAAGTAATCAGGCAACTTTTTTCCTTCACACTCCGAATTGCAGAATAAAATAAACATGGGGATTTAAATCACCCTCTCCCCTCCCATAGTACACGGCACGAATTAACGAACAATGCTATCTTTAAGCGAAAGTTTAATTTCCTAATTGAGTTAATTTACTCGGGCTGCAACGTTTCCATTAAAACTTTTCGCCTTTTCGTTTCTTTGTCCTACCTTTACTTGCTCCGTTCGCTTTGTCTCTCAATACGTTGATTGAATGTACCCGTCCGTAGTTTTCAAACATCTTTCTCAAATCGTTTTCGTCCATCGATCTTGGTATTTGACCAACAAACATTTTTTATCGTGTCCGGATCAGGTTGTTCCTGTTCTTCGATTTTCGTTGTTCTTTGACTTTCCAAGATGTTATTATTGTTGTTGTTGGTTTGAGTTGTATTGTTGTTGTTCATTATTAGCGAACTGAAAAAGAAAAAAAAACTACATTGAAATCTGATTCAAGAACGAAGCGCTAAGGCAGAAGTACGGTTTTTTGTAATAGGGCAAGTCCAATGTCAACATTTATTAATCAGAACTGGGTAATCCCTGGGAAAAACAAATATTTGACAATTAAATTGCATTTTCGAAATAATTTGTGCTGACCCACTGAGAGGATTAATTGAAACAACATTGCGAATTTTGAGAATGAAACGGAAATGCCAGAGCACAGGTAAAACCTAATATTTCCGATGGTCATTTCGTATTTTGCTTTCGAGACAAGGGAAAAATGTAAGGAAATAAAATGTAATACAGTTCTATTATTACGAACCTTTTGTTAATGTTGTAATGGCTGAAGCTCGCACACAAAAGAAGGAACAATTATAATGTTATGTCACGACTATGAAGCCTTTTTATTGTCGACACAGCACAAGCTTTTCAAGAAATTTTAATGAAATTTCATATTTATGCTTGACAAAAAGACGTTTAGTTATTTGAATATTTCAAAAGATATTAAAAATTTACTCGAACAAGATATATTCGAGAAATTTAACGTTCAATCTCTAACAGCAAAATATCTAAAGAAAAGGCTCTAAGAAGGTTAAATTATTATACCGCCTCAAGGGAAATTTACTAAGACATGTACAAATTTTTAGAATTCCTTGAAAAAATATGGTCTCAAGAAAGTGAAAATAAAGGGAAATCTTTTAGAGCAAATTCAGTTCGTTAACATACCCATTTCGTATAGAGAAAATATAGAATTCATAACGGCACGTCTTGTTAATTTCTACGACATTCTGCAATTCAAATTGACTGTAGCACGTTCCATGCACACATACACACAGCTTTTGTGAGCAAAATAATATGTTAGTTCAAGCTCGGAAACTAATTAAGATTCCCCCGTGTTCAAGTGAGAGCAAATTATATTCAAAACAAAATATTTAAAGGCGGAGAATGAGACAGAGACCGAGTACGAAGTTCCATTGAAAAAATCCAAAACAATCTCTCACTGTCACTCAATTTAAATCGTCGGTTTGTCACAGTTTTTAGCCAAGCCAAAGTGGTGTATTTAAACGCGAATTTAATAAGGATCCATAAAGGGACCCTGGTTTATTTATCACGAACCGAAGAGAGACAATGGAACTTTCGCAGTGAACGCGTCCCCGTTTAGCGCCTCTCCGAGTGCTCCATTATGACGAAATTTTCTTTGAGGCAGACGAAATTCCATTAATTTAAAACTTTTTACGTTTATTTACTTAGATGGCGGTATTATATTCTGGAGAGCGAGGACTGTTTATTTGCACGCAAAAGTTTTTTGATCTTCCATTTCTTCTGTCTGAGATTAATAATTTCAAATTTGATTCATAAAGAGGTTCAAAATGATCAATTTTAACCTGTATACACGATTTATTTTACAATTCTTTGTTATGGACACTTAGGAAGATGACTGATTTAATATTTTTTAATACGTTTAACATTTCCCTTACTTAATCAAGAGAATATTCAATTTTAATCAGGTCTTCGAAGATTACAATCTGACGTAGTCGTTTCTCACAAAATTGACGACATTGTTCAATTATGTTAGAACTACTACAGCCGCCAATTCCGTCATCGATCAGCAGCTCAATTCCAATATGCTAGAAACCGCTTTAGGAAGTTATTAAGGAACAAACCCTCAATTACGAAGTTTGCCATTGTCATATCGCAGCTGCGAGAAGGACAAAATGCAGAAATTATGCAAGAACAAACATCGTCCCAAACAAACAGAAATACATACACGAAGGAGCGGACCAATAGCTAATTATCCGTAAAAATATTTGCCAGGAAATTCGAAAAGTTCAACGATAATTTCATGATTTCTTCCATGAAAGTGAAAGTTTTTCAGCTACATTCCTAGAAGGAAAGAACTCCTACTCGTTTCTTTTTCACCTCGTTTGACAATAAGCGTCAAAGTTTTAAAGCAACTACTCGAGAAAAGTCCCTTAAAACTAGTTTGATTAAACAAGCTTTCCGGCATCGAAAAGACAATACGCCAGAAATTGAAGGAATAAAAAGAACGATAAAACGAGAGGTAGCGTTTTCCCTTCTATAAAAATTTGCACAAAACTCTCGTGATCTGAAATAACGTAGGTACCTTATGTTGATAAGACTGTTGTTACATTGACAATTGTACAATCAGTATTATCATTTATTTATCATTAGCAGTCTGAACGGAAAAACCTCCATTCAGTAGAGTAAAATTGCTGAAAGTGATGAAAAAATTATAATCATCCAATTTCACAAAAGAAGAAATGTACGCAAAACATGAGCAATCCATTTTGAAGAACCGTATTGTAAAAGGGCTTTTATTAAAACTCTGAACCATATTTCAAAGTCTCAAATGGCATAACTCATCTGCTCTCTGACTTGTAGAGTGCCAAAGAGTGGAAATGGAACGATAAGAATGTGTGTAGATGTTTGCGGCATCGCGTTAAAGTTTGCGACGAACATATTTATTTGAAAAGGCACAATTTAAGCAACAAAATTGCTCTGGAAAAAAAAAACTTTTATATCAAACACAATTATATACAGAATAAATTATTAATAATTTAATGCGATCGCGTGTTCCTCGCGATTTTACACTTTAATCGCAAACTCCGTCATATCAAAGCATTGGTGTTTATCTAACAAATTGTGTTTGTAAGAGAAATTGATGGCTTTACGAGTAAATTAGAGATTGTATTTGGAATTGACAGTTAAAAGCGCAAATCTGGAAGCGAATATAAACAGACATTTGCCATGGAAAAAAAATTAATTAAAAGTACTTCACCTTTTTTAATGTATAGTAAATGAATCAATCAATGAAAATCTACACCTCTTTTTGTGCGTCTCTTCCTTTTCTCTTTTTTTTCTATATTATGCCCTGGCTCGCTTAATCAATAGATCGTTGAACCTTTCCATTAAATCTCCAAAGAAATTATTAACTGCCTGCAACGGAAAGGTTTCCTTAAACTAGATAAGACGGCTCGGAATTTATTTCTCGAATTTAACTTGGAAAAACTAGAAATTAAGGTTTACACGAAATGTTTGTGGGAAAATGAAAATAATTGGATTAGCAAAGAGTAATAATCGTAATAAAAAACTTCTATTATATCGAACTCAAACAAAAACACTTTTTTATTTCGATATGGCCTATTATGGTAATTTATTGCACATTTTGTCAAGTGAATCGCCATAATGTCTTGTATTCTCGTGACACCGGGGATTTATTTGGCGTTTTATCTTTTTTTTAGACATAATTTCTCCAAGGTTTTTCTCGTATGGGGACGTTTTTGTGATTGCGAAAGGTGCAAACGGGAGCCCTGTACATTTAATTCAGGATTTATTGCTTGTTTTCGAAAATTAAACTATGTTTAACAGCAAATAGAGAATTTTTTCGAAAGAAAAAAATAGAAATTGCCATTAGAAAGAATAATAAAAGAAATATACTTAATTGAGGTATGAAAAAGTTTAAATCAGTTAAAAACTCTAATTAAGTTCTTAATTTCTATTAAAAGTTTTCGACAAAAAAAAAACATGAAAAGCTTCCAAAAACAGGTTGTCTAAATAAATAAATGAAATTTCCCAATTCAAACTCGATCACCACATAAGCTTTCCAACACTAATCTTGTTAATGGAAAACAAATTAAGTTCGAGCTCAAGCAGAAAGCAAGTTTTAGTAGGGAATTCAGTCCATGTGGTGTTGAATATCAAATCTAGAAAAATCAATCAGAACACGAAAGAGTTTGAAATGGGAAAAAAGAGGTACGGAGGTAGGATACGTAGTTTTATTTCACATCCGGAAATTTATCGTTTACATACAAAAACGAATTTACCTAAGAGAAAGGAAAAAAATATTTACGGTCGGGATCAAGGGAATATAACAGTGAATTAAGCCATTAAAATGTTCCCGGGCAGCGAAAATTCACTATTCGGTAGTTTATATTTTGGAAACTGGAAAAAGGTCCAGTCTGGTGGGACGTTTTCCGAGAATAATGGACGGACTTAGGTTGTTTTCGGTTCGAGTAATTTAGATTGTGCGTTAAGGGACCGTTAAAATTAGTTTAGTAGACTCGCTTTCGACCTTTTTATTCGACCAAAAATCGGCGAATCGTTTAAACACCGGAAAATTGCTCGTAACACTTCTTTCGATCCGTTACGCGCGCTGTGGCAAAAGTAAATTTCCTTTGGAAAAACTGATACGCAATTAAGGAATTAAAAAAAACAATAGAAAAGGACAAAATAGATGGATGAAAGGCATCGAGAGTGAAAATTAGCAAAGCAGCAAAATAAACTTGTAAGACGTAAATCCGCAAATTGATATTTAAATCGGATTCACCCTTGCGGCAATATTTTCCCGCTGACTTAGCCAGAATGTTGAGGTAAAGAGCAGGGGCGCAGTGCAGTGAAAAGTGTGCGGATTAATTAGGCTTCAATGAAATGCAAATTTTAACATGAATGCAGGTAAAACTTTCCGGGACTAAAGATGAATTTGCACTGGTTATGTTGAATTAATAGTTATTCATTTAGAACTGTACATAGTATAACTTGATTAACGCGATATTAAGGTAAAATACATTTAAGTATAATCGAATTTTACGTAATTACCAAATTAAATAGCACTAGACTAATTTAAGATGATATTTTCAGCCCATTAAAGTTGGTGGACTGCGTTAAAATAGAAAAAACACTGGAAACATTTGGAAAAATCCTCGAAACGAGGCCTTGATATTATTTTAGAGCTTAAACAAACATCACTCACAATCAGTTTGAGACTCCAAGTTATTATTGTTAGTTAGTTAAAAACAGTTCTTTAGTATAAGAGTGTTAAGAAAAATTCATAAAAATTATAGAGGTGTTTTACTTGATCGAAAATTCGTATTAGCCATATTAATCAAGAAAGAAACAATTTGGTTCTACTCAACACTCAACTAACGATTTTTTCCCTAATGAACCTCATTCAGGAGAAAAAAAAAGTGTAAAAAATCACGCTGCCGTTTTATTATCGACTCGGATACCCCAGAGATCCGAGTAATTAGGGCCTAACTATGCACGAAATTCATTGATGTACTCAAACCGAGCATGCGGATCGTCGAAAAATTTCCCAGGTGAAAAGAAAAATGGAAAATTCGGCCGCTCCGACCTACTTGTTGCGATTAATCTTTCCTCGGCAAATGTTTACTTTTGAATTATTTTTCCCCCTTACTGGTGAGAAGATTACCATTGAGATTTAAAGACGTTTCCTTTAAATTTTGTTTTACTTTTTTATTTATTTTCATTTCTTGCAAAAGGGACTGATTTTTATCTTGTTTCGTATCGCAGTTAAAATGTTATTCGATCTATGAAACGAATCGTGCCCTGTTTGCCACATTTCAGACTCGTATAAATCGAAGTGCAACGATGGCAATTTTATCAAGCAAAACACGTTTGGGGGTGTGATGTTTTTAGTTCTGTTTTTTGTTTTGCAACCACCTCCCCCCTCCCCTTCTCCCCCTACCCATTTCCCGAATGCAGTGTGCACGAACGAGAACGAAACGAAAGGTTTTTATTACAGATTAATGAGTAAAAAATTTAACACGATCTACGAGATGAGTCCTATAAAATCCAGAAAATTGAACTATAGAAAATCTTTAAATCATTGGTCAAAAATATTTCAGAAAGAGAAAGAGAAAGAAAGAGAGAGAGAGAGAGAGAGAGAGAGCGAGAGTTNCAAAATATTTCAGAAAGAGAAAGAGAAAGAAAGAGAGAGAGAGAGAGAGAGAGAGAGCGAGAGTTGTTAGTTTAAAACTTGAAACGACAGATCGAAGAAAACACAATTTCTTTATATATGGTGTCAACTGATCTGTTATTGCGCGTTCAACTTGCGAGCAAGAAAGAACAAACACTCGCTCCAAATCACTGTTGATTGCTAGTACAAAAATCCTTAAATGACTGCCTTGTTCTTGCTTGCTCATTTGGTCTGAACGCGCCATTGCCATTGTACTATAGGTAATTGGATAGGAAATTTTTCTCTTTGTCTTTATAAATACCAAAAATATTTGCTGATTCTTGGAGCGGCGAAGTTTAATGGTTGCCTACGTAAGGGTTTAAGATTAACAACGGTGCATATGCCGTTGAATCGCATAAATGCTTGTAAATCTCATACGCAAAGGTTATTTATTATCGTTCGTGTCTAGGTTTAAAAGGACTCTCTAATAGGGTTTCCTCTCTATTGTACACTTTGGTACAAAACACGATATTCTGGAAATAAGTGCCTTGGAATAGAGTTTCACAAAAAATATGAGATATTTTTGTTCTTTTGGTAATAATTGAATGTTTTGTGGTGGCTTTGGAGATTTACACCTTGAATTACTTACAGATTAAAAACAATTGAATTAAAATTTGTAAAGATTTTTGATAAACTTGTAACACAATTAGGTCATATTATACAAAGCAGAAAAACCTTTAGAAAAAATACTTTAGAATCTATGAAAAACTTGCAGATTTGATTAAAACGACATCGCAACAAATAGGGAATGAAGTGAAAATATATTGAATGATATCAAAAAGGTCAGGGTCACAGAGAGAACTCTCTAAAGCTCCGCTTGACTTTGCTCTAAAGAGAACAGTTAAGATGACATAGATAAATGGAATAGGTTTGATATAGCTACATATATGTATACATGAACTACTATATAGAAGATTTTCAAATACGTGAAAGAGTTCGAAAAATTCTTAGATATGAAGAACACATTAAAAATAACAATAATTAAAAACCTTGAAAATCATACTTACATAGGTCTAATAGTAAAATCTCAAAAATAAGAGGGATGGGACATATAAAGGAAAGTTGTAACGAATGGGATAACAAAGGAATAACAAAAGTGTGCCTTAATGTTGTGTCCATACTGAATAGGGTAAATCCTGTTCTTATCTCATGACTCCATATATGCCCTAAGTTTTGTTTTTTCTTTTCAAGATATAAAGCCTCAAAGTTTTTATGAAAAAGCGACATTTCGTTAATATCTTAAAAACTCTTTCGTCGATTTTGTTGAAACTTACCAGGTTTCTTTGTTGATTCGATGGATTTCTTTTGATTCTTTTAAATTAAAATTATGCATTCCATTGAGATTCGAAAAAGCAACCTAATTATGATTTAAAGAAAAAAAGCATTGTACGACACAGGAATTTTATAAATTTTTATTTTTTGCATAAAGACATTGAATCTACATTTTTTTGTCGCTTGAATTTTTTTCGTATTTCGATTCGTTTTCAGAAAAAAAATACCTCAACGAATTTTCCTGGGCAATGAGTACAAACATTTTTTTACTAATGTTATTTCCAAGTAAGTGGACTATTAAAACGGAATGTTTATTAATATTTATCATTTCAAATTTTATCAATTCCTAAATGGCCGATATTCACTTCATTAATGGCCTTGAGAATGGAAATGCAAGGAAAATAAGACTTTTTTATATGTAAAGGTATCCTAATAGTATGATACCCTACAGGCAAATATTCACAAATATCTATCATCGTCTTGGGGAAACTCGAACATTTAAAAAGAATACAAATGATGTAGGGAGACCTTATGTTGCTAGAACACTGCAAATTGAAGAAACTGTTTTATTTGAAACAGAAGAACATTCAGAAACGACCACTAGAAAAATTACCATAAATTTAAATATTTGTCTCTAATTTGTTTGGCAGACCTTACTCGATTCTCACCTATACCCTTATCACATTCAAAAGGTACCAGCAATGCTTTCACGAGATTTCGCTTTAACAAATTATTTCTGGCAATAGTATCTTTAGAAGGTTAGAGTAAATCCCAATTTCGATTGTTAAATCCCGTTTGTCGATAAAGCTAATTTTTTTCAGCAGTGGAATTATAAATTTTCATAACAACCATTTATGGCTGAAGAAAATCCATATGCCACAGTAGAAACATATTTTTAAGAACCATTCTTAGTAAATGTAAAATAATTAGGGAATATTTAATAGGTTTTTTCTGTTTGCTTGAACGACTTACGTATAGATATTTTTTGTGACAACAATTGCCTCTGTTACTGTAGGTATTATTCTTGTTTAGAAACCAAATGTAGTCTATATACGATGGTGGCGCTATTTTTCTGTTTTGGCAAGAGAATATTTAAATGAAATGTATCATAACAAGTGGATGGGTCAAGAAAGACCACAGCTTTGGTCTTCTAGGTCACCTAATTTCAATGGACTAAATAAATTTCTGCTTAAAAGGGCATCTAAAATCTTTAGTGTAGAACACATCAGTGAACATTGTAAATGACTTAAGAAATAGAATAACTTCTGAATTTGAAATTATCAGATAAGATATACTCCGGGGATAGTTGAAAGTGTCGGGCACCAGAGGAAAATGGGCATCAATGCGAAAAAGAGCGGTGGTGTGCATAATGGCTGGAGAACATTATTTTCAATAGTTATTGTGGGAATTTTAATATTATTGTAATGATATTTCCAATTCGTATTTTAAAGATATTTTATTATTTTTTCTATATGATTTTTGTTGTTTTTAATGATTTTTTAGGAAAATGCACTACAGTGGTTTTAATTATTCTTCATGAAAACTATCAAGGTACGAATAAAATGAAAAAGATAGAAAAGGTGTAAATTTAATGACTATCAAAAAAATAAAATAAGAACGCATAGTTTCCAGTGGTGTACTATGTTGTTTTTCCTTTAAACAACAACTAATTTACTCTTTCGGACGTCGCTGAAATTCATAATTTTAATTTTAATGAGTCAAAATAAGCCCTTCATTTCAACGAGCAAACCTGAGAACTTTCATAAGAATCGACGGAATGATATTTAAGTTATTAATAAAATGCTGCTTTCTTATCAAAAACTTTGAGATCTTGTATATCGAAAATAACAAAACTTAAGATACATATTTATATGGACTTTTAGTCATGAAATAAAACAAAGATTTATCCTATTCAGTATGAACATGACATTAACCCATTAATGCCTGCTCGTACTCAATTAAGTACGTGCAGTTTCTTGTAATTTAGGCAACCTTGCAATGAAATATAAGTTGGTAACATTATACTAATATGGACCATAGATGTAACCAGTAGTGTTTAAATTTAGTTATGCTATTTCTTTGCTTTGGTATAAGGAAAAAAAATATGAGTTTCTAGCTTTACAAATCTTTTTTTATGCAGAAACATAAATATGACATATTTTGAATTACCCATCTAAATTTAGACGTTAATGGATTAAAGAACACCTGATATATTGAGGTTATTTTCTCTTTCATATTCTTCGATTATAAAAGTGCATGAAAAAAAAATATCCAATGTTAAACTGTATCATTTACAGCTGAAATAGAATTTTCATTCAAATAACATTTTAAAGCTTCACTGAAAATGTCGATAAAACGATGAAAATACCATGAAAAAATTCATATTATAGAGTTACTACATTTAGTTACTCACCGCGACATCATTTTCTTCCTAAAACCGAATAAAATATCGGAAGTATCCATAATAGAATCTTCCCGACGACAATCGACCATTGGAAAATCTTCGGTCATCATTTTCAAGCAGAAATCTGAGGATTTTCTTAGAGTGAAAAAAAATACCACGGAGACGAGCACAGAAACGCGTCGACACGTTACAAACCGTCAAAAGTTAAAGGGAAAAATTCAGTTCGATACGTTTTGCGACACACAAATCGTATTTTTGCTGTCTTTCTTATCATCAAAAAAAAATGTTTTTGTGTAAAATAAATAACGAAGGTATTCTTCCATTGGGTGCATCTAGAACATATGAAAAATTAACAAAAACAATTTGATATAAACCTTATCGTGATCGCAAACATCGTAAACGGAAAAGCTATTTTTAATGGGTTTTTGCACGCAAATTACGCACCTTTGCAATATCCAGATTATATGTGGGCACGTAACCCCACGTTTTAAATAATTATTAATAGAGTTAATAAGAATTTCATCAGCGATCTACCCGCTATTCATTAAGCATCTAATTAAATTACACGGAAACATTTTTTTCCGGAGACTGTCAAATAAACGTGATTAATATTTATGGATTATGGGGGCACGGGTCGGGTTCCAGATGTGAACACCGACAGACAGACAATCCTTGTAAAATACTTTCGTGGTTGAGAAAAAAACGTCGTGGCCGCGTTTTACATATCAGGAGGACATAAAGTTGATTGCGAGGGTGAAAGGAACGGTTTTTATTGCAAATGGGTTAGCAAACACGTAAAGGTTGAAATAAAAAAGAACAGTGACAATGTGGAAAGAACAGCTGAGGTCTGAGTGAGCAAATATGTAAATAAAAGAATTTTTTATAGATGTTATTCATTCAGGGTGAATGAAAAAATATAAAAAGTCATAAAATTTTAATTAAAATTATGCCAGACTTAATGGCACAAGGCACAACTTATATCTTTTTTCATCATATCGCGCATTCACTCAGTTTGAACCACAGAAATAAAAGATACGCATTGCTCATTTATATGTAGATTAATCACGAGCACCACTGTTACAACATTGGCTAATTGAACGGCTTACAGAAACAACCAGGAATCTGTAATTTTTGGGTAAAACGGGCTTTCTACTTCATTCAAAAAAATAACTTTCCCGTTAGGATTAATACAATGTCCAGATAGTTATTTAAAAGGATTTGGGGGGACAATGGCTGTGTTACAGAATTATTTCTATTACTTCAAAATTTTTAATCAAATATATACGTATGTATACATAGATATTTATTGTCTCCTGAAAATTGGAAAACAATGCAAATGCGACAAGTTTTCTGAGAAATCTGAGAGTTTTGAAGTAAATTGAAACTGTTTTCCTATCATTTGTTCACTAACAAGAAGAAAAAATGGAAATATGTAAAAAATTTACGTCTGAAACATTTTTTAAAGTGGAAAACCCACTTTTCCAGAGTGGCTATTGTGTTTCTGAAAAGAGCAGTGTGGAACAAACACACACAAACCAAGATCAAACTATTCGAACGTCACGACTTTGTCCTTTTACGCCTCGAGAGCATTGAGGAGGATCTCTTAACGTTGCGAACACTTATGACTCCTCATTTCCTGCCATTGGGTGGCCGACAGTGTTCGAAATTCGCGTTCCGGTTTAGCAAAGGACCCTCTATCCGAAATCTAAATTATTGATATCAACGAAAGAGCAAAGATTCGAAATGAGGAAAGCAATTTAATAAAGTACGTATTTTCTCATAATTTTCTTCACTCAAAAAAAAATTCAATATTCTAAATTCGCTTTCTATACGCTGGAAAAGAACTTCCCTTGCCACACGTAAGCCAAATCTAAAAAGACACACATCTGAAAGCCGAAAGGTATTTTCATATCGAATCTATTAAGTTGCCTCCAACCGGAAAATTCCGTTATTAAATTTTAATATATATTCTTTCAAACATTTTTTCATTTTACTTTCATCCTCACCCGCTATAAAATGATGGTGCGAAAACTTTTTCGGAAAGCTAAGTAGTGGTTTCAACGACATGATAATGACAACGTTTTAAATATTAAAAACGTTAAGAAAAATGTTTCATAATCGCCCCTAAGATATTTCGGGCACGTTTATAACGTTTCTTCGATCATAACCCTTAAAGCTAATGATCTCTGCAATCGGATCCTTCACAGGCCAGAGCCAGAAGGGTCCCCGTTCACAATGAAATATAAAAATTTCATGGGGGAAGATAAAATTTAATGAATGACGCTCCGTTCCACTCCGGCAGGAATACAAAGAGTCTTGCAAGGACCCCTCGAATAGGATATAGAAGAAGGTATAACGAGGCAAATTAAGAACTATTAAATATATAAAAAATCCCTTGAACTTTTGGCAATGAAAATCGATTTTACAGCGATTAATTTGTCAGAAAATTCAATTCAAGGTGCAACAGATGATTTAATGTTTTAATCTTATCTCCGTTTCATAATTTTATCATGTTTTTGGTGCGTGGATACTATAAGCCACACATACAATGTAGAAGGATGTAAATATTGAATCATTAAAAGACACTTGAAAATAGTGAAAATCAGGGACGTGCTAATTTGTGATGCTGATATATCAACATGATGTTGAAAAATTTGAAAAATGACTTTTGGAGTGTACAAATAATGTTTTGTTTGTCATTACATAAAGTAATCAAACTAAAAGGTTCAATTAGAGAGGGCATGACTAACGTAATTCAAGTTCAAGAAGCAATTCAAGGCACAAATTCTTTCAAAATAAAATCTCGACTTTTTATTTTCGTATTATCGTAAAAGAATTATTGAACAATTTTCTGAAATAGCCAATCAAGAAAAAAAAGAGAGAAAAAAACGGGTCTTTTCCTGCAGCAAAACCCGTTTTGACCAGTTAGCAAGAACGTGCATTGTGATAAGAGTTCAAATCCGACAGTATTCCGGACACGTACATCCTTTTGGCACGCCTTTCCAGTTGAATTTAAAGAAATATTTAAAGATCCTTTTAATTGATAATTTCCTTTTCCTTGTCCAAAAAAAAACTTATTGAAAAATTTCCATTTAACTTTCTATCAAGGCCCAGTTTTCTCAAGAAAAAAAGCTAAAAATAAAAGAGAATTAATTATAAAGCATGCGGCAAACATGACGATTCGGTTACTGAGATAATGATGGTGACGAGGAGAGGACGAGACGGCCTTTTCATTGAATAAACTTTTCATGAATAAAATACTTTTTGGGCTAATGTGCATTTTACTTTCGTTTAGCCTTTTATCTCTGGCACTTACTCGAAAGCGTCGAAAAAGAAAACTGCTTTTATTTGCATAAGATCGGGCTTTTCACTTTGAATAAGCTCACCTACCAACCCACTGTACCTTTGTGTGCATATTCAATAGGAAAATATTATACAAGAAATATGCGTTTCATCGCATTTCATCTCCCATTACGTATGAAATAAAAGTTTCCTTTCACTCATGGAAAGTCATCATTTAATTCTAGTAGTTTCTTTTTGGGGAAAATTGAAAATTTTGAACGTTGTCGCTTCAGTTTAAGATAAGAAACTTTTAGTTTCGCACAAATTGCCTCCAGAAAATTTGATAGGTAAAGGTACTGACAACTTTTAAAAGATAATCCCTGGAAACTTTGTTCCACTGGTGCCTGAGCACTTTCCTCCTGGAAAATTGACGTATTTATCATTTTTATAAGCGTACACGCTTATGAAATATTTATTACGATAACTGAGAGATGCCCGGGAAAAATGACACGTGTTCTCAAAGTAAAAACTTTCCTCAAGGTGTATCTGAATGTCTTTTATAGACATTAACAAAATGTAATTTTCTCAATTCCATAAGTCGACCCAGTTTACAATTGAGAGTAATTGTTGGTAATTTTAATGACAATTTACGGTTAGAGCTTAGGGTGGTTCATTTAATAAAATTGAACAAACAGGTAATTACTATAAAAAATTAGCATTTGAAAAGTAAACATAAAAAAATAAACAGTTTGCTGAAATGTAGGTTTTCATAGGTAAAACGTTTTCCACGTACTGTTGTTGAAATGCTTGAAAGTAAAACGTTGTCCTCAGAAAGGGAGTGAAGCCATTTGCATTTTAATTTGCCCGGGTGACATTCTCTTATGAATTTTATGTTTACCTTTAAAATACAGGGGAGAGTCGTCATGGAGAAGAACAAAAAAAATACTTATAATAATACATTTTCTATTTTGGTAGCGCTGATAGCGAAGCGCGGTCCTGGTTTCTCAAACAAGTTTAAATTGAATAAGCGCCGCTTGAATAAAGCAATACGGTTATTATAAATACGGTTAGGAAAGTTTAGCAAAAGCAACTTCGACAAAATAAAGTTAAAAACTGGAATAAGAACGGGGTAGAGTCGAAATACCGATTTAAACTATGTAGTTGAAAGTTATTGTTATGTATGTGGGTGTGTGTGTGTGTGTTTGCACGGGGAATTGGACAAGCTTTGAAAAAAGTTTCAAAGAGGATTCTTAAGTTTGAAAAGTCAATTTCCTAAAAAGTTATAGTTTTACTAGAAACTCGGAAAAAAAGCGTTAGAATTCATTAACTGTAGGTATACTATTGTTCCTGTTGGTTTTGGAACTGGTATACGATATAATAATGATATACATGAAGGGCGTAGGAAAAAAACAAAAAAATGTCACATTTTCATTTTCTTATTTTTTTCCCATGTATTTTTAAAAATTCGATTAGAAAAATACAGATACATATTGCAGAAATTAACGTTATATTATTAAACAAGAAACTTATTACCTACTTCTAAAATCTTATTTGAATGCATAAGTGTTGCAGAAGTTGAAACTCCAATTTTCTGTGAACATGTAAAAATGTGACATTCCTTGTTTTTTCTCTTCACCTTTCATATACGAGTATACACATACACAATACATTTTAGTATAGTCTTGAATAGTCCAAACATGAAAAAAAAATGTCAATAGCCAGTGGTAAGGCCAATGAAATGGAATATTGAGGCATCATTAAATACTAATTAAAGGAGATTTACGAACATATGTTGACTTCTCTTTATGATGACTGCTCCTCATGATGACTGTCAAATATTGAGTTGCTTACTTTGGAAGAGGAAGATTATTAATTAAAGATAACGAGATATCTGGAAGACCCGTTTCAGTGACAACTCCAGAAAATATCGATTCTGTTCATGATTTGCTATTATCTGATCATTGGATGGGATTATAACGTATAACTTGGACTATGGATATTTGATATGATTCTGTCAATCACATTTTTTTTTGTTGCGTTGACTATAACGTTCTGCAAAATGGATTCCCAAATGCCTGATCACGGATCAGAAGCGAATACGAGTAGAAACATTGTGTTCGATATACTAAACCAGAGTTGAGCAAATTGTAATCGAGTAAAAATAACTGAGTAATCGTGTTCAATTGTAATAGTCCGATTATGATTACTCTACTCACTAATCGGTTAAAGCTTGGGATTTTTGAGTACGATTATCGCACATGCCTTGTTATTAGTTACGGTATTATCCACCAATTGGAAAAATAGAAATTTCCCAAAAAAATAAAACATGAAAATAAATAGACATAAATCACGAGCCATATTTTCTGTAAAAATATCAGACATTTCTTTCACAATTAGTTAGATGCAGGATATACGAACAAAATATGTCTTCGGTATTAATTTTATAATTATTTTCTGTCTTTACTATTCTTATTTGTTAATTTTTTTTATAATGGCAATATCTTTTATTGTCTTTTTTTTTATAGCAAACAGCAATTTAATAATAAATAGTCAATAAAATGAATGGTACAAACCTTATAATAGGAAATTGGCCAATGAAAAGACTTTAAAGCGAAATTGATTTGGAGAAGAAACTAATAAAACCTGTAAATTAAATGTCTTTTATTGCCAGACAGACATAAATTTAAATATCGCTGTTCGTAATTAAATCTCTAATCAACCAAATAAGAGTTTGTACATTTTGACCGTATGTTTTGTCAATTTAGATTGTGAACTGTAAAATTGAAAATTAACATTTGTCATTGCTTAGCAATGGACGTTGACCGCAACAGAAAAAAAAATAAACAAACTACTTTATCTGTACGGTTATTTCAGCTGCAATGTTTTTGATCTCTGAAACAAAACTGGCAATAAAATGGCAAAACTCCGGCGAGCACTTCAAACAGCTCGTCGACGGACGCGGATAAAAATTATGCACGCTCGAATCATCATCCTAAAATATATGAATTTTTGGCACATACCGAGTTATTTATAAATTTACCGATCGAAATATTAATAACACTTCTGTATTGAAAATGTGACATTTCGGGAAACATTTATATAAAGATTATCCCTTTCAGGTTTTTAAAATATTTATACGTCTTTAATGAAGCTGTCGGAGTAGAAATGTTCCGCCCTCATTTAATGTTGAATAATTGAATAGCCTCGATCCAAATTCTGTATTTAAAAGGCCGACCGAATTTGACGATATTTAATATTAACCTTCCATAAAGCATAAAAACTAATATTATAGATATTTATGTTGAACAATTGTATCTACGATAAGAGACGAGGAATTTCTCAAAAAGTATTTGATTTTGTACGTTAAAATTTTCAATTTTTATGGATTGGAGATGCCTAATAAACTGGATTATTGTTTAAGCTTCTATTATTGTCAGTTATAGTATAAAAGTAAAAGTATGTAAAAAATCAAAGCTACCAGGTAAGTACCAACATTTTCCGGCCGGTGAATATTCCACAAATGATTAAAACGAAATATTAACAGCAACATAGTGTGTTGTGATTCAGATCCAGAATTGTCGCAGTTGTTTGAATTGACAGCGTTATGCCACATCTTGCAATGTTGAAAATCGAAATCAGAATTGTTATTAAATTTCTCACTAAGGAAAGTGTTAATTTTTAAAGTATTAAAGAAGAACAGCTAGATATCGTGATTTTACCCTTCACTTTTGAGAGGAAAAAAAACGAACAAAACAGTTTTATTTCTATTGAAGATGAGTTACAAACAGTTGGAACAGGTGAAGCACTATAGAAAAAGTTTATTATTAAGCAAGTCGAAAGGGCAGGATTGCAAAAGAGGAGGTGCAGGTAAAAGTATTATCAGCTATGTGTTTTCCTTCTAATATTTCAATATGTCCTATCTCATGATCATCTTTATATGGATAAAGTTAGCACAAAACGGGTAAATCAACTTTTGCCATTCTCAAACGCACAAAATGTTCCATGTCGTCAGCAATTTTTAAAACTCTACTAGGGCAACCAGAGGAACTTCTTCAATCTATTCTTAAAGGAGTGAAACTATGATAATGTATTCATTACTGAAAATGAAATCAATAGAATGGCGAAAGCTAGACAAAAAACCTTCAATGGAAACAAGGATAGTTCATTGAAAATCTTACTATTATCATCTTAATGCGGAAATTGCGAGATTTGATCAAAGAGAGGAGGTGTCGAATGCTGAACCGAACTATTCGACTTCTGCTCAACCACGCCCTTGTCAATAAGGATTGCACAGGCTGCTCTGAAGAATTGTAGCTTTGAAGGGCTTGTTCAGCCATCCGACAGATTCAACGATTATTATTTATTTGCAAAACTTGAGCTTTGGGAAAAGAATTTGGAGAGCGATGAAGAGGTGCAAGCATTCCAGAGTGTTGTTGGTGTGGTATTAAAGTGGAAGCCTTATGATGTTAAAAGTCTATCAAAATATGTGGAGACTATATTGAAAAGTAATTCAATTATTATATTATTACGTCGTCTAGAATAGAGGGATGTCCGAAAGTTTTGGTGTTCACCTCGTATAAAGTAACGAAACTCAAAACACTTTCTATGAAGTTCAATGTAAAAGCAACTTCTGTGACGGCCTCTGTAACCCAATTAATTATTCTAAAATTATCTCTTAACACGTGATGTATCGACTTTTATCTCTCATGTGTCGATAATAAATTAGAGTTGCTCGACTTTTCGACATTTTCAAAATAAACGAACTGTCACTGTTACGAATCGATCGGCGACTTTCTAGCTTCAAACCGTCATCAATTAGCAACTTTCAGTCCCTGTTCGTGTTCGAATTCATCGCAAAACTAACATGCAACGGTATTATTTGAATTTTCCTTTTGTACCTTTGTGTTTTTTTTCGGTTTTGAAAACTTCTTTAATAAATAAACAATGAACTTTTTTTCTCCGCTCTTAATCTAATATAACTCGATCTATAAAAGGAGGCCCCCTGAAACAAAATACAAGTTTAACTTTTCTCCTCTTTTATTATTTTTTTTTCACCTTTCAAGGAGAAACCATTTTTCAAAGCCACGAAGAGGAGTGGCAAAATAATAGGCGATAATGCCGAAGAATGATATAATAAACGTCGATATATCCTTGTGGCGACCGTATATATTTCTCGCCGCAGAAAGTTATTAAAACAATTAAGTCTTTTATAGATCGGTTTAATCTCGCTGTTAATGGAAACTTATTGAATCTCCTTGAGACGAATACACTTTTGTTATCTTAATTTAAGATGAGATGATGGAATTTCGGCAGTTTAATATGCTTTGAAATTCTTGGCAGAGCTGTAGTTCAGGTATCATACAGTCCTTTATCCTTGTAATACATGTTATTTTTCTCAGGTTAAGGGAGAATGAGAATAAAACTCTCTATATTCGAAACAAAAACATGTATGTAAATTAATAGTCCACGTTTTGGCGGACAATGAAGTTTTATCTGTCTATTAAACTTGGTTGAATGGACGTAAAATGAAAACCATTTAACGATTTAATTCTATTTTACCATTGTTCTCGGGCGCTTTGTAATTTACATAAATATACCATCTACCCATACACCATACAAAAGAATATACTATATTCAATTTTCGATATTATTTTTGACATGGGAAAATGGGTTTCCCGAAAAGCCATTCCCAATCGATTTTCAACCGTGCAAAATTCCAAAGTTCATATTTGCAGAACGGATTTCGTTTTGTGTCGGATGGCCGGACGCGTGTAGACACAACGAACTCCCGGAAATTTCTTCGAGCCTTCCGCAATTTAATCCTCCGTGAAACGGACCCACTTGTTTGCACAAATTAAGTTTGTTTGTCGGAATTAACTTGGTATTAGGTAATTTTGAAATTGTATTTAGACGCGCGTTACGGATCTTTCAAAAAAAATTAAAGCGGAAATAGACTGTTATCATGTCACGTGACTTCATGGACTATCGCATAAATGCACGTCACGAACAAAAAGTGCAAAGTGTCAATTTACTTTATATTCTTACGGGTCATAATTATGTATGTGTATGGAAGTCACCTCACGCATGTCACGTTAAATTTGAAGTTTGTGTGATAATAAATGAGCTTACCTGACGTAATAATAGTCTGTTTCTGCCCTTATTCTACTGACCGTACCGGGTTTTGTTGTCAAACCAATATTGTCATCAAAGTTGATGTACAATGATAGATTCAGGTGTTCCCGAACCATAGTCGACGTCGATCCCATCAATAAGCAACCATATATTCAGTATCAATTGTACCATTTTAGACACTATTGCCAATTTAGGTAATTGTTGGGAAATTAATAAAAAACAATCATTTGCAATGACAGGTGGTGTGTTTAGTAAGCAGTTGCTGCGTTTTGATTTCATGATGATTTTTACAAATAATCATTTCGGATTAGAGCGAAAATTTTAATAAAACAAAAACAAAAAAATCAATTTGTTATAATTTAAAAATTGAGTGCTCAATGAACACAGTACGCAGATTAGTTATTTTATTGTTCGCAAGCGAAACTGCAAATGCAAATAACGCAATAAGTATCTCTATTCCGGGTGTGGTTCAGCTTATTAGTCCCGCCCAAATGTCTCTAGCCGCCCCCGAAATTCCTTTAAAATAGGCTTTACTAGAAGTCCTAATGGAGCCCGGCAATGTAGATTTCATAATTCAAACTAATTTGTCTTACCAGGGAGAAATAGAGATTCAACCCTCATAAGTAAATAAGTTAAGCGATACACGGGAACATTACCGGAACACAATTCGCATTGTTTCGTGGCCGAAATTAGATTTGCAGCTGGCGGGAAGCATAATTTGCCACACGGTTCATAAATTTCGTTCTGTTTTCGTTTTATAATTGGAGTGAATCCGATCGTGGTCGTCGACGAATCATCGGTGAATTTCAGTTTAGTTCAAAAACTAGACCTATGTGCCCTATAAATGAAAGAAAATATTTTCATATAAATACGACATGTGAGAATAAATCGCATAGTGTTGTCTCGATTTTTTTCCTAAAAATAGTCCTTTTTAAAGAAGATGCTCTTAATTTAAACTAAACTGTACGTGTGATGTGAAAAAGTCTATACAAAGCCGATCCAAGCTAAAAAAGGGACAATAATTTATGAAAACAAAAAAAGAGGTGTAGCCGTCTTGTCAATGTGCCAGCAAATTAAATTCCTCGGTCAACGAGTAGCTCCAACTCCAATTAGTTAAAAGTGGGCCTGTCTCTCTTTTTATTTTTAAAGTTCCTTTGGTGCGCATTGTGTAAAGTTTCGAGTAACAATTTCTCGATTGGACCTCTAATGAATCAGGCTCCAATTACGAACATGGAACAATTGACACGATTATTAACATAAATCTTATTTTGAAATATTTTAAAATTGATAACTATCACTATCCTGTCAACAATGTTAATCGTGTTAAACACGCGTTGGCTTGTCATGCGAGATTATGTTGATGGAGGAATGATATGCACCGCTATATGCTGTTCCACTTGGTTTTCCATGTTTCGATAAAAAAAACGAGAACGTAATTCAGGAAAAACCCATTTAAAATGGTTGTAATGCTTTTCACATTGTGTTCCTAATTTATCCGGACGCAAACCCGGAGTTTAAGCCCATTAGTCAAATTTTTTCGCCTGCCTTCACTTAAAGCGTTTTTTGTTTATTTTGACTTTGGCTATTTGTTCGGACATTCGTGAAAAAGTCTCATGAAAAAGTCCACATTTCGGCACAAAATAATGCCCTCCGTTTGGTCAAGAAAATTTTTTCTCTCTCAAGTTAAACGTTGTTCATAACGTCGCGGCTAATTAGCCAGTTAATTGAGTTCATCCGCAAAATAAGGATTTTTTAACCATCTCAAGACTTAAGCGGTTTATGACTTTAACAACTCCTTAATCAGGATTATCCCCGTTTGCAGAAACATTTTTTAAAAGTAACTTACTAGAAAACTGTATCAATAATTCATAAAATTGTCAGTTGCCATAATCCTTCCGGGCAATTTGGTAAACAACAATGTTCCAGGCAACAATAGCCGCCCATTTAAACTTAATTCTATTTTGCGGAGGAGCTATTAAATTTTGCCCTTATCTATGGAACCTCTTTACCCTGGCCAAAGGCCCATAATTTAAGCTTTCTTTAAGCGCTATGCAGAGCTCATAAAAATGAGAGACAATTTTCGTTCTACTACAGTATATGATCTTTATAAATAATAATATATTATACAGGGTGTCCTAAATTGCAATATTTATGTTTGGGCTGCATATAAGAAATGCCGTTCTAAGTAAAAAATGTATAATGAACATGGATCCTAAAATGTCCTTTGCCGAAATGTATTTATCCGTAATTTGAAAGGTTACTGATTGAGCTAAAGTTTGCTTGTCCCTTAGGAAGCATACCCGGACCTATGCTTATTAGACATACATATGTATTTTATTCAGGCCTACATTCATCACATAGAGCCCAGGCATGGCCGTTTCATTTCGGGATACTCTGTAATAAATAATGTATGAAAATGTTGATAAAAATTAAGTTAAACTTCCTGATAGTTTATAATTTTTAACTAGAAAAAAAACAAACTGAATTATTTAAGTAAAAAAATTGTTTTGTCATTTTATACAGAAAAAAGTATAGTAGGCTGTTTGTGTTCTTTTAGTGTATATCGCACTATGAGATTTAAATTCCTATAGGTCGCATTTTTAACATACATATCTTGTTTAAAGGTGCAAATATTACTACCTTGAAGGTATTTAACCAGATATATAATAGCATAGTACAGGTCGTAAAATAAAATATTCAAAATCCCATATATTAATAATAACTTTCCATCCATTACTGCAATTTGATCTACTGTGATTTTCTTTTAAATTGAGATTTTCCCTCCTGTTTTTAGAGAAAACTTAATAGGAAAAAATAATATGTACTTATTTATATTATTTAATGCGTATTCTGCTAAAAGAACACCTACGTGTTGCAAATCCTATACCGTTTTTCTCTCAATTTTCTTGTTATTTTCCATACAATGAAAAAGAATTAAAATTGATCCCTGAACAAATTTAAACACTGTCTCGGCTTAGACGAAGGGGCTCAGCCTTTGATGTGGGCGCGTCCAAGACAAACAACATCCCGTTTACTCAACTAACCCCCCAAATGTAACCTTATCAAGGCTTAGAACGTCATCGGACTGTTTGTTTTGATTATCGGTCGAACTACTGCCGCCAATTTTCCAATATACTCGCGAAAATAATTTGATGATGTGACCATCACATTATCGAATTTCGCCCCTGGTTATCGCAGGAAAATTTAAGTCTATTTTAACACGTCGTTCATAAATTCAGGGCTACAATCCTAGATCCATTTCCCGGAGGCCTTATAAATAAAGGGACGATAATACCGGAGCCCTTATGCAACCCCATCTAGGTAATAAAACGGTGCATTGCTATTTCAAAACGGCTTTCTATGTGCGGGCTAGCAACTCTCACAATAATATACTTTGGCTCTTAAAACTTCGGTCCAAGTTATTTTGTTCTAGGACACAATAAGAAATTATTTGGGGTGTTAATGTACACACACTTTACACTTTTGAACTTTGAGGGCGTCTAATTAAATAGTAATGGCCTCTTTTAGTCAAGTTAGAAATTTTCTTCAGCTTTATGGTAAACATACCTGGTTTGTTAAGCCAAGGCAAATAGAAAAGTTTACTCGAAGATGATGATGATGTGTTTATTTTGAGAACTCGTTCCCAAAGTTGGAAAGCGCGTGTGGGACCACAAGTTTAGATGAGACTCTTAGGATAATCGAATCGAAAATTTGTCGCTTCTCTTAATAAATATTAAATTTTTCAATAATTTAAATGTACACTAAGCAATTTTCAACAAAAACGCCATTAATTAGAGTGGAAACTGGCATAACAAACAATAATAATAATAATAGCTTGACAAATAAAGTCAGTAGATTGAGGTTTCAAATTTAAATTTGCATCTATGTAAATAACAATGGTGTATAGGTCAATGGAATGGCTTATTATAATTTTGAGTATAATTTTATATGATCACTATGCAGCAAACAAAAGTTCCATTAATTAAAACATGCAGGGGGAGTGTCTTTATTACCTTTGCTCGCAAAAAAATAAATTGACACGTTAACTTCAATATCATAGACTTTTATTAGATTTTTACGGGGCTAGTCACCCATCATCGACCTTAAATTTTTACGATCCCATAAAAATGGACTTAAACACACACATATACACATCATTGTCCCTTGAATTTCTTCTTTTAGAAGTTGAGTTTGAAATTACCATCTTAACTTGATGAAAAATCGATTTAAAACTAATAAATTTCTCCTTTATTAGGTAGGATTTTCATATGAATTACAAAAAGGGCACCCGTACGCTCTAATTATAGGTTATATAGCCAAATGAAGGGTTCAAACGTTCAGTGACTTTGAAGAGAGTTTAAGAGGATAATCTGGACAAGCTGACATTTAATTTGCTCGACATTCCGCTACGGACTCGATTAAATTGCAACAAGTTTTCGGTTTAACACTAAAATAGACGTTAACATTACAAAATCCACGTTCATCATCAATATTTCAACACGAGTCTGTCAGACTTTTCGCTCAGGAGAAAATTAAATCGGAACTTTAAGTGTCCTTGCCTGAAATCTGAATATGCAAAGTCAACAAACTTAAATAAGAACCTTAATAAAACGTTAAAAGTTTTAAAAAGTAACGTCTTCTAGGAGTGGAAATAAATTTTCAAGTTAATTCGTCTTCTTCAAATTCCATAAATCCGATGTTTTTCACAAATGGGGGGAAAATTTTGCTTGAAGCAACACGTTGCACGGAAAATGTACAAGAAATAAATTACGTTCCAAGCCAAAAATTTATTGCCGGCAAGTGTTCTTCAAAACATCCGAATGCTATTGGTTTTATTTTGAAGTTTTTTTGAGCAGTCTGAATTTTATGTTTCTACTTAGCAGTTTCGGTATTATATTTGTAGTAATTTCAGGTCGCATAAATGCTTCAGTAAGAGTGCTTAAATTAATCATTTAAGCAGTACCTTTGTCGAAAAGAAAAGTTAAGGAGAAGCTAAATGGAAATTCGGATACGGCCTTTGATGTCACTTTCCCTTATCGTTGTAATTAAGAAAATAAATGTACAAATATGCTTTACGTAGTTGGTTCAGGTGGTTTTTAATGAAAACGTAATATTAGTTTAGAAATTGTGTTACTATTACTGAAATGAATCTTCAGTTTGTTTGCTTATATTTCACTTTCTTAATTAATTTTTGTTATTGGTTTTTATATATAAATTGTAGGTGTACATAAACTACGGCAGCATTGATGTCACGGCATGCCAAAATATAGTCACATAAATAAATCACGAGAACTTATTTGCCTCAAAATAATCGCTTTTTCACAAATTATGTTTTGGCATGGAGTAACTCAGTTGTCTTAATCCACCTTTCAAAAACTGGAAAAGGAATTTTCGAAGTCAAAGCCCTAGGCCACAATACCACAGATGTCACGACTATAAACATACACAATTAAAGTGCAAACGCCAGCCCAAATGCCTGAAATGTATACGAGACCATTTTACCTACGAATGTGAAAAACCCAAGACAATGGCTTGTATGAATAAAACGAAGCAAACGTTTCTACTTCAAGATTTCGAGAGAAATGGTTATGTAAGAGTGGGAACATTTTTCTCGAAATCTTGAAGTAGAAGCATTTACGTCGTTTTATCCATACAACCCAATGGAAGCCACCTGTGTCAATTACAAAGAACCCAAAAAACATCAAGACACAATCAACAGTTAAACCATTCAAATGGAGAACACAAAATAATACTGCTTTAGCGTAGAAAATACCCGAACAAACATCAAGGAAACCAAGCTAGGCTGAAACGACGTAAAAACCAGTCTCAACAACAAAGAGACAGAAACAGCAAATATCCTTACAATTAGTAGTTTTGCAAATATTATGTAAACCGTTAGATAAAGAGCAATACACTCATTTCTAAACGAGCTACATAACTTACTAATTGTAAAATATAAAAAAAAACAACGAGAATTATTTCAAAGTCCACAACATGAAAAGCCAAAGAGTAGATGAGTAACTCTTGAAGCTTTTCTTCTTTCCAGCCCGCATAATCAAAACATCTTAAGGAGAAAAAGCACAAATCAACAGACAGAGGATTGAGGGCCAAGCCCATCACAGAATTATTCATAAAAGATCTAAGAGATATAGCATAGCTAGTACCTTTTTTTTTCATAATAGTTTTAGAAAACCATGTAAAACCAGAAAAATAATAATCAATACGTCTGACGTAAGTTTTTAGAATTTTATATACGAAGTATGTTCCAATTTAATCCGGAATTTTGCTATTACATCCAACGTAATTGTGTTAAATGAAGAACAACTTGATAAAAGTTTTGTTATTTAATGAATCATAATTAATAATAATTTAATAATAACAAGTATAAATTCTGTTTTAATAAATTTTTGTCTAAATAAATTCTGGTTTAAATTTAGACGATTTTTCTTAATTTAGAAGTACATAATTCAAATTTTATCCTATTCCTAATAAAAATAACTCAATTTAGTAGTAGTAGCAGTGGTAATAGTACAGATTTCTGTTTTTTTGCTAACGGATTAAAAGAATCTTAAAGTTATATTGTCTACTAATTTCTTTAGAATTTCAGACTTTCAGTCGATCTATATAATTCCCAGACACTAAGCTACAGCATTTGAGAGTTAATTAACGGTTTCATATTTTTTTCCTTCTCTCAATGTCACAGTTTACCAACCAAGAAGAAAAAATGGTTTTTCATCAGGTTCATATCACAACAACAATCAGATTAGTGTTATAAATGAAGATTGTGAGTTTCAATAAATTTTTCCACATTGTGCTGCCATGTAATTGAATGAAAGTCGTGTTGAATACAATTTGTTGCCTGTTGGTTTTGTTACTAAACAGGCTACTAAACTATATATTACTTATATATGTAAAGTGCTTGGAAAAGTTTATACAAAATTTGAGGCAATGGAAGTAGGACAAAAATAGTAAAAAAAGTTCCTATAAACATTGATCTTACAAAACACTAAAAATTTGTATGATTTTTTTATGCATTTTATGATTCAAAGTTATAACCTAAAGTTCAAAATAATAATTTATTTCCTTTTCTATGCCAAATTCAAAAAAAAGTAGACATTTTTTTTTAAAAAAGGTTAATTCTTTAGAAAATAATATTATTTCCTTCCTAATTTAAAAGAATAAAAAAAAAATCGAAAAATTTCTGTTAACGGTAGTTACAAAACTTTCCTTATTTGCAACCAATTTTGATGAAACTCATGATAATTAAAGACTCTTAAGATATANTTCTGTTAACGGTAGTTACAAAACTTTCCTTATTTGCAACCAATTTTGATGAAACTCATGATAATTAAAGACTCTTAAGATATAATTATTACCTGTAAGTTTCATTTCATTATCTTAATCAGAAAGAAAGTTATTTTAAAAAATATCTAAATGTTCGGACACGTTTGGAGGATCATATTTCAGGAACAGTGCTTCGTAGAATCATTGTTTATACGATTTTTTTTTACTAAGTTTGATTCTATTTTCACCTATTTAAGTTTTGTATCAATTCTTCCTAATACACGTTCTAGTTAAAACTAGAAAGAATTTAATTAAACGTCGCAAACAACAAAAAAAAATGCTTATTTCCAATTTCCAACATATGTACTAATATCAACACGTTTACATGCAACTGCCAATAGTAAAATTCAGTATAATTTTTAGCTGAATAGATTAATTCAAGCGACAATTCGTCCAAAGCAAGTTCGTTTGACAGTTCATTAAAAAAATCCATTTTTATTTTTTAATTAAAAAATATTCACTACATTCATAATTGATTATTCTGTCATGTAGAATGTGTAACGTGACAGGGCAGGCATCCGCGTAAAAGTATCTCTCTTTTCTGAATTGATTGACACGCGATCGAAAATAGATTGGCGTGTAACATTTGGCAGACGATTTTAATTAGATTTACCCAGATTTTTCGAATTGTTGTTGCCTTTTTTTAGATTATTATTATTTACTGCGCAAGGAGTGTTATTTTCAATTAATTAGATCGGATAATGGCTTTGGTGTCTACTCGCCGGAATTATTTAAATAGAAATTTTCCAAATTAATCTAATAATTCGATAAATTAGGAAAAAAATAGTATAAAACATACTGAAACAAAATAGGGCACAAAATACGCTTTCCCATAGAAGTGATTACTCTTTCATGTTGAAACAGATAAAATAAGGAAACAAAAAAAAAAAGAAATGGTGGACAACTGAATATTGGCAAAACCCACATTAATACCGGAATGAGCCTTAACTAATACCAGAGTTACTTTAGAAGTTTCTACAACGAGTTAAAAAGATTAAGAAATATGCCAACTACGAGGGTTATATTTTTTTAACCCTTGTATATAGTAAAATCGTTTTTGCAGAAAATTGCCTTTCTCCTTTCGAAAATGGAATTAGCCATGTTTTGAGCCTGATAATAAGTTATATACTTGCTTTAAACAAAAAGTTTAATATGATAATATTGATTTTTTAACAGTATTGGAGAAATACTATTTTAACACTTGTTAGAAGGTAGTAGTATCCTCAACACCGTTGAGGTTGATTAATGACACGCTTTTGTCGACAATTAAAGCACTCTTTTGATGAAAGCCTTCAAATGAACAGAAAATTCCGTTAGCAAACTCCAAAGTCGGGTGTTTAATATTGCCATCACGCACTCCCGATTACCCCCTTACATGACGCCTAATCACTTCGAAATTACAAACTAGCAACTTCTATTGATCATTTTAAACCGGGCAGGTATTCGTAGCTCGAACTTTGTTCGTTTCGGGCACAAAGCTCACCCGCTATGATATTAAATTTGGACTTTACATAAGCTTTATCAATAAATTTAAACTTAAAACTAACCTAACAGTAACAACAATTTAAATTATCATTAGGACAAACCGTATTAATAATTGTTGAAAATCGTTCGTGTGCTAGAACTTCTGCTAAAATGAAGTTGAAAATTTATTGGTAGCACTGTCATTGACGATATCGTTCCATTTTCCTTTTGCCACCAACCACTTAATAATGAAGTAATTAATATTTATGTGCCCAAAATAATGCATTAATTTCCAATTTTCGAGGGGCCAAGTTTCAATGGGATCGATCGGTTTACCTTGGGACAAGAAAACGATTGAATTGGCATTGTGATCGACAGATCTAAAATGACCTACTAAAGTTAGATAAGCTAATCCCTTCCTTGCCGTTACCGGAATTAATACAAAAACTTTTTCAATGGTCTTTTTGGAAGTTTGGGCGGAGATTAAGCACGACGAAAATATAAAAGGAATTGTGAAGCAGTTCCGAGTGGAGTAATATAAATGTATTGAGTGTATTTTGACGGAGTTTTGATTTGGAAAATGTGCGAAAAGTAATGTCATTAGAGAAATTATGAATTTGAAAGGGAATTTCATTCTCGCAACATTGAAGTTTAATTTTCCACATTTTGCCTTTGGTAAAATTTTTAATTTATTTAGATTGAGCCTGCGTTCAAAAATTGAAAATATGAGGAAACACTGCAGAGTTACATAATGTCCAGTAATTTTTAATGTTTTTAATAATAAGTTAGGTATTGATCAATACTAATGCGAAGAAGTAAGTACTGGAAAAAACGTAAAAGTTTAATTCTAAGAATAAAGTTTAATTTCGATGTTAAGAACTATTTCTGTCGAATAGGAACAATGAAAACTTAAATGTTTCGATTGTACAAGACAATATTCTTCCTGAAAGACAAAATTGGATGATGATTGTTAGTATCTAGACTGGTTACCTATGCATATTAAGAACAACCGTCTTTTGTTGAAAAAATTCCTTTCTGTGTAAAAATTCTATGTCCGTGGTAGAGTAAAAATTTTAAGGAAACTGAAATTGACACAGCAACATGAGATTTGCTTATAAATAAAATACACTTCTAAAATACACATTTCTAAGTAAAATAGATGAGTCTGTTCAAAAAGCAACTGGAAAAGCTTTTCATGTAAAAATCCAGCAACTTCATGTTCTTGTATATTTTCGTCCGTCCTCGTCCTGATTGAAAAACATCATGTTTCACTTGTTACGTACATGTACTCGGCTAATTTTGCCTTGAAAAAAATAAACATTTTCTGGCCCAAATTTAATCCACACGAACATCACATGGACAAAAAAGTCATTACTGATTCGAGGGGGAATAAAACTACAAGTCAATGATTTACCGGCAACGATTTTTCAATTGGAAGCCCAAATAAGCCTCGTCGAAAAAATCAGGTCGTGCTTCGCACTCCAATCGCTTTGCCTCAAAATACAAAAAAAAGGAAAAAAAAATCGTTATTCCGAAATTAATTTTCTCCTCTCACAAATTTCCCAATTCGAAATTAAAAAATCATTACATGCCTTATCAAACTGAACGATCATTTTTTAAAGTTCTTGTAACTATTTTTTGTTTGTTAAACAAATGCTATATTTCGGTAATATAGAGGGTGTGTTTCAGTTTTTTGTAGCAGGACTTCAGCAGCTAATTCAATACCACGTATCTTGAAAACTAAACATCTATCGACCTTTATATGTTTACATATATTGTTTTTAAACGTTCCATCAGGTCTTAAAGACCTGCTACAAAAAAAACCTGATTATGTGTTAGTGTTCTTCGCTACCCTTCATTGAGTTTCTTGGCATATATAGGTACGTGACATGTCCATGCCCTATTGAAATAACGGATATAGTAGACGATCTGGAAACGGCCATTTTGGCTAACGACTAGAGCAAACATGAAAACGTGACTTATCTTTTCTATGCGTATTTAAGAATGAACCATCCGATATTTATCATAAAAAGAAAAATGACATGGGTTTTAAAATGAATTTAATATTAGATTTGGACATGTCACTTGTGGATATGCCTGACGTCGTGAGAATACGGAAAACGTTATTCAGATTACAAGGGTTTTCTACAGGGCAAATTGAGATGAAAAAGCTCAAAATCATACCTTTATAAATTACTACTGACCTTTCAAAAGATTACAAACAAACCACACTCAGGATATCATTGAAAAGATATAAATTTACGGTAAATCTTACTCCATATCTCAAGTATAGGCGCATTTTTGAAAATCTTGAAAAAATGCATGGTTTCACAAATACGGAAATTTCATTAGCCTTTTATATCGATCTTGTAATTATATAGTTTAAATTTTGTTTATAATAAAATTGAAATTATATAATTGGAAGGTCAATATAAAACATACAGAGTATGGTATCTATAAAGGTTGTTATTGCTTTTTAAAATATATCAGATGAGTAATCACGAACATATTTTTAGAATTACCTGTCTTATAAAATTAATAAGAGATAACGAAGTCAGTAAAAATTGTGAGATGTTATTTTTAAATCCTTTCGAAATTTATAGCCGCTTAACGGCGTTGTAAATTTCGGTGTATCGGTGTGTATCTACCTCAAATTATTCGCGGCAAAGCCGATAATTTAGTCAGCTTTGTGTTTTAAACCCACAACATGGTGTTGGCTGGCAACACGGAAAAAAACCTCTTCGCTTTTTATGCTCGTTTCACCCAGTTCGTTTACCTGGATTCGTTAAGAAATGCCCATGTTCGCCTTTCCTAAATCCTATTTAGAAAATTTTCCGGAAATTATCGTCTCCTCTCGCCATTTACAACCGGATAAATGCGACTCACATGGGGAGAAATTTCGATCATACACTGAAAGGAATTTTATCGATTTTCTACGAAACGAACCTGTCTATGACACTCGTTCAATATGCTTATCTAGTTTATTGCGATTTTATTCGAAATTGGTATGTTTTAGCCTATTATTAGAATGTGCATTTAGGGAACTTTTTTGTGTAATATTAAGCGAGATATATCAAGTGTAGTTTGTATATTGCACCAAAACAAGTTGTTTGCCTGTGCACGTAGACATATTTTTCAATCTGCCATTCGAAGTTTCATTATTAACCTTTGAAGATTCTGAAAAAGTGGATATTTGTATGATATACAGTTTTGTGTTTTTCTTATTAATTTTTTTATTGTGTCATATTTCGATTCCGTTAGAATTTGCTGTACATTTGCAAAGTAGGTACCTAGTTTCCCGAACTTCCTTCCTTGAGGTATATCTCATTGAAGTCACTAAAAACAACGGTTTTCGAGAAAAACACATCTAAAGCTGATAATGCATGCAAATTATTACACTGAAAGCTATTGTTAAGTCTAAAAAAACTTTTTTTTTCGTTTTTGAATTGCAGGCTATTTTGATTTACAACTAATAGTTTTTAATCTTTGAAATGTTATTTCTTTACTTTTGCGGATGAAAAGTAAGATAAGTTAGAAAAGCTATTCTGGCCTTATGATATTGTGCATGCGCCATGAGATTTAGATGCGTTTTCTCAGAAACCGTTGTTTCTAGCGACTTCAATAAGACATGCCTTTTGTATGTAGTAAAAGTAGGAAAAAAGATTTGTTCGTACCAAAATGACATAGTGTAGCACAAAAAAGTTGTAGCGATTTATAGGGGTTCTAGTGTAACGCCCTCTACAAGATACACCGAAATCGTTAGCAAATTTGAATTTCCCATCTCGAAAAACCCCCGAATACGAAAATTCGTGAAATTCACTTAAGTCGATCAAAAGATATTAAAAAAATTTGATTTATTTTTTAACGTTGACACCCTGTATCACCATTATTATCAACTTTTGGACTAAGGCAATTTTAGTTAAATCTATTTATTTTGAGCCGCACTATATCTGGTAAAGCGTTGTACAGACACTTCAGGAACACCCTGTATATTTTTATTATCATTTACCAGAAGTTTGTTGTGTTTTTGGTGTATTAGATATGGCATAGTAGGAAAATCACATGTTGAAAATTTCAAATTTGTTATCGAAACTTTACACTTGAAGATGTTCTTGCTGTGCTTAAAGATGATTACGAATTGTTTCAAACAATTCGTAATCATCATTGTTTCAAACTGTCGACGACATAGTCTTAATGTCTCTTACAAACGCTTGTGGGGCTGTTGCTGATGAAAACTTGAGAGATAAAGGTATTATGAACATAGATAATTTACCTGGTTTACAATTAGTCCTTCTCTGTCGAATTAAATATTTCGGCAGAGAAAGTTACTTCATCGAATTCATCAGATTCTGAAGATGATATACATACTCCTATCAGAGTTAAGAAATAAGTTGACATCTAAAAAGATGAACTTTGCTAAAAAGAAGAAAGTATATATTTGGAAGCTAGATCTTGCATTTCCTTTTTACTATACAACTTACAACAAAACACAGAGACTATTGAAACTTCGATAGTTTTCAATTTTTTTAGATTGTGACCTGATGACCTTGATTATAGTGGAAATACATCGAAAAATACATAAAAAAATCAAATCTGAGAAGTTCAAAATTCTGAAATATCTATCTTTATTAGAATCATTTTACTGATTGCGAGTAGATATGTGGACTTATGTAGAAAAACAATGTTTTGAGAGAAAGATATAAATATGCACAATGACCTAATTTTGGAAGCCATTTTCGAACTACATTTGGACTTGTTATAAGTAATTTTCATTTGTGTGAAAATCATAATTTCAACAAATCAGAAAAATTTGCTAAAGTGGTTAATTCAATACCTCAATAAGAAATATTAGAACATGGTAATTTATCAAAAGCCCATTTAGTATACGAGGTAACGGTGCCATATTTTTGTAGGGAATTTATATTCAGAAACCTCATAAGATATGATTATAATTTATCGGTTGGAGCTTCGCGACAAAGCTGTATTTACTGGTTTCAATCTTACCGGAGTTCTTCAAAAAGAATTTCTAAGGGACATGCTGAATTCGATGTTGGAAATGGCGAACTGTTAGAATAAAGATGCATTACTTAAATAATGATCCGATAAAAAGTTAAGTCTAGTTTTCGATAATTTATTTACATTTTTTACCTGGATTGAAAACTTGTTACACAAGAATTTTTATGTAACAAAAGCAAAAAAAGAAAATAAATGATATACAAATAGCTTAAATGATTCTAGAAACTTAAAAGGATGGGAAGAGTTAGAATTACAATTATTGGAAAATATTTCAAGAACATTTTATTACTGGTAAATGAAATGACAATAATATAATAACTTTGTACTCAAATTACTCAGGTATACAACGAATTTGTTTTGTGAAGCGATATTATTGAAAAGAAAAAAGGAAATTCCAGTAAAATGATATCTTTGTAGTGGTTGTATTAGCTTTGAACTTGATTTTACAGGTGGTCCAACTAAATATTCGAAATGTATACAATAATAATACGGTTGGAGTTGATCCAAGCGATCATAATATTAGTCTTTATCAAACATCAATCAGATGCAAAAAATTGTGTTTATTATCACATACTGTATTGATATTATTACAATGGGAAGATTTGATCAAGTGTCATTTTGATGATGTGTTGCTTTAGAAATTTTGAAAAAAGAGAAATTATTAAATATATGCATATTATTAAATTTTAAGAAATCAGAATGTGAATATATTTAAAGCATTATGTCATTTCACAAACTAGAGACACAAGATGTGAACTATATGATGAAAGGGTAAAACCAACTGTTAGAAATGCAATGTGGCAATTCACATAACATATTTTACATACTCTCATATTAAGTCTTAACTTTCAAACCACAAGATGAATATCCGTGTCCGAAGACTAAGGTTGGGTCATATCTGACCCAAGCCCTTAAAAGTTTGTTATTGTTAAAAAAAATCAGATACGTTAAGTTGAAACAAAA
>JABRWK010000028.1:856468-868098 GCA_013372445.1 Hypothenemus hampei | reverse complement strand
ATATTTGTAATCTTATTTTTTTAGATTCACGAGAGTAATTACCGTAATATTTTTTAACTGAGCGCAGCTGTTATTGAAATATCTGCGCCAGTTCATGTAATGGATGGATTATAATTGTTATTGTGGCTACAATAGTTTACTTAATTATTTTTTCAGTAAGAACGAATGCTTATTTCATTTGGCACTGACGATAATTTCAACAAACCTCAACATGAGTATAAACAAATTTTTGTTGGACATAATAACTTATATTTTATTTGTTTGTCAAAGAATTTTAAGTAAATTTGTACCGAATTACTTACGGTTTAAAGAAAAAACTTTTATTATACTATATGTGCGTAATAACCATAAATGTAAAAAATCACAATATAAATTCACTAAATTATATACATATATATATTTTTTAATTATATGTAAAATTCGAAGTTCTTCCACTAGAATCCAATCACCAAATTTCTTAATAAGCAGAAATAAAAAAAATTGGATAAATATAGACAACGAAACATTGTTTGTGCATGTCGCTACCTGTAAGGGTAATTCTAATAATATTCCCTCCAACCTATTAATCTGTCAACTTTCGATGTTATTTTAAAAAAAAATATGTACTATATTTTTATTAAATGTCAAATGTTGATTAACTATCGAATAATTATGAGAATATACCCTTTAATGATGTGCCGATAAAAAAATTTTATATGTTGTCGTCGCATGATTTTCGTCCACGTTTCGTAGGACGACGTCCGATTTCGCGTCGCGACACACATACCGGCCATCCGGACGTCTTGCACTGCACTGGGGACGCTGAGCGTCGTTGCCGCCGACGCCATCGCCGCCGCCACCACCACCACCACCACCATCGCAGCCGCCACCGCCGATTCAATTTGGTGAGGGCTCGGGCGCCCTCTGCACTAGACGACAACCGTTTCGAGGGGGTCTTCGTCGTCTTCGTCTTCGACTTTTTCGGAAAACGAGAACATTTCTAAGATTGATAGGATAATTGAGAATTATTATTGTTGTTCTTGTTTGCGGTCGGCTCTGTTCGTTGAATAAGCCTGCTTGGATATTTATCAATGTATATTTCGGATGACTGATGGATTTATCCAGGGAAAGTTGTTTGTATTCCGAAAGGCAAATTAAGTTTAAAGAAAATGCAATTACATATTTTTCAAATGAAATGAAAAATGGTACGTTTACCATTCATTGTAGATGTTAATTAGATTATTTATAGTAGGTACGATTTTATGATTTTTAGAAGTTTTTCTCAACATATGTATATTGATTGCCTTTTAACAATACAGGCAATACGCTTACAAAATTAAGAAAGCCCATTTCAGTAGAAACACATTCAATCTACGTAATGAAGACTTCATGGTTACAGTAACAAAATTTATATGTTGATGTTGTTTAGTTAGGGATTAATTAGACTATAATCAATAAAAAGGATTTTGTGACTTTTATAGAGTTACAATCCCTATTTCTTCCCATAGAATTATCACATTTTTGAATAAATAAATAACGTCAGTCTAAAGACATTGGTTCAATTCGGACACTAAAGTTTGCAGTTCTAACCAACCGCAACTAAAGGCAACTATAAACAAGAATTATAACGGCAAACAGAATAGGGATCATTACACTACATTAAAACGACACCAAATACTTTATACACAGTGTTTCTATAAAACAATCTTCGTAAAGCCAGTGTACCGAAGAAAAATAGCAGCATATACCAATCAGTCGTATGTAACAGAGAGACATTTGAGAAAAAAGGGGTATACGCTAGTTGACTTACAATTAGTCTTAAGGTCGAAATATGCACTTTCACAAATGTGTCTTAAAGAAACCCCATTTTCAACATGCTTCAAAGGTAATTTTAAAAGAAAACTTTCACAGGCTATAATGTTTGAAAACCTATTTATTATGTCAACGAGGCTGGATGCAAATAACAATAACAAGAAGCTGTCACGATGTACGGCGAGACGTAGGCGTCACACAAAGAATTAACCCAGGAAAAATCCAAAAAAATATTTCCAAGTTATTTAAAAATGTAATTATGTAAAATTTCTTACCAAATGATTTCTGAAGATTGAAGTTTTCGACAATACGTCAGATTTAAATGGCTTCTTTTGCCTTCAAAGCATGTGGCTTAAACAATAATCCTTTCAAGAGTTTGTCATAGTTTTATAATAATTTTATCTTTTTCTTTTAAGAATAAAACAAAGCTTTTCATTTCGTTTTAGTAAAAAGTAGATGAATATAATATTATTAAAAATAGGAAACAAGCCCTTGAAACTTTGCCGCAAAACTGGAGGCATATTTCAAATTTTTCCGCATTTTGATTGTTTTTACGAAGAGTCTCTTTCATCAGCCTTTTTAAAAAATATGTTTAGTGGTATTGAGTTAACAAAGTAACAAGTTTTAAACCTAGTCTTCATTGCCTGTTGAAATATAATACATTTCCAACCAACTATTTTTAAGTTTCTCATTGAAACTGGATTTTTATGAAACCACAACGAATGCGAGACTTGATTTTAATTAAAAGTTTCCATTATTCATAAGGATCATTTTATATATTTTGGAATTATTTATACCATAATTATTTTATTCAGGATATTAAAGAAACATGGTGCGGCTATTGTACAGCGTCAACATTACAACTACAGAGATTATTCATGACTTTATTGCTCAAACTGCTTGCTAGAAAAACAATTTTAAGTTCGTCTCCTTTGAAAGACGTAAGAAAGCAATTCTACAAATAATTTCAAAACGATGCTCTTTCATCTAATTACAGGCCTTACACAACTTTATTATCAGGCACCTTCAATTTTCGAACCGATAAATCTTCGCAAACAATTCTCCAATAAATCCTCCATAATATGCAGCGCGGAGAGATCCCTCCATAAATTAATTAAAGTTGGAAGATTATCTGAGAGATTGAAGTTGGAGGAAAAACGACTGCACTGTCCCTAATTAAGATAAACGGCCCGACATTATAATTAGAGAAAAACCTTTCGGAGCACGAACCGGACATGGCACAGTGGATTAGATTCTTGAAAGTTCTAACGTAAAAAGTCCCTCATCTCTTATCTTCATTCTTTTGATTTTCTCCTGTTTATTTTTTAAAGGCAATGTTGCCTTAAGAATAATAAGGCAGCTTGAAGAATTTTTCATTATCAGAAAAACTACTATTTACAAGACATTTTAAATTTGATGGGATGTTTAAAGAACAAATATTTCTTTCGTTGTTTCTCAGTTAAAGAAAAAGGATATTGCTCTGAACTTTCGATTAGATGTCCCGCTGTCCGAACTGCATCAGAAACCAGACACAGCAAAATCCGACTGCATCAAGTTGAGGTTTTATACAAACATCACAGTCATAAATTACTGCTCTTAAAACTCTCGAACAGAGCGAACAAGAACTGAAAATGACTCTCTAAAACAGAGCCCTGCAATTCCACTTTATTCGGGTCCCATTAATTTTATTTCTTATTTATACATATAATGACAATCATGGTTGCATTTTATTGATTGATAAACAATTACATAAATTGTCCACGTTAATCTTAATGATATCAAACGTATATGATTGCATAAAATGGGGCTGGCTGGCTATTGTTATTACTATTATGAAACGTGGGGTGTACGTTTGAACGTTGTCGTCGATTTAATGGTGCCATTAGCTCTAAAAAAACCATAAACACATATCGAATTGCGCTAAATCAATATTTGGACCCTCGTCAAATTCCTATTACGATCGGCGGCCATTTATACCCATGGATTTAAACTGGAATACACTAAACTAGGTATCCATAAATCCTAATGCTGATTAGATTTCCCAATGTCGACATGGATGAAATAATTTTTTCCCATCAAGGAAAGTGGTTGTTTTTATTTTATACGAACGGAATGAGTTAAGTTGTTCAAGGTTCAGGAATATAGGTAGTTTAGCGGCAGACAGCCTCCATTTATTCGTGATTGAACCCTATTAGGTTTTTATCTATTTTTATTGCCTTAACTCCAATGGGCGTGAAATTTGTTTTATATACATAATGTTTGAATTCATAGTTTTCGCTAGAAGAAAAATTAAAGAAAAGAAAATAGAAATGAAGAAGTTAAAAAATACCGTACTATTACAGTTCGTTAGAAGAATGCTCCTCCTTTTTTCTCCCTTAGGCAAACATAATAAAGAAAAATAGGGAACAATCCATTCTCGCGATTAATTCGAGCCGCTTACATAAGCAATTAAGCGTACAAATCTGGGCGACAAAGCACTGGAGGAAGGACATCATTCTTGTCTGTCTAAAGGACTACGAGGACGAGCGTCGTCTGTCTGCACGCACGCTGTCGCTTTATTCCACCAGGAAGATGTATTTTTAGGTATTATTTTGCAGTTTTTGCATTGTCGCGATCACTCCGAGTGTCTCTACTTCCTCCATTCTCTCAGGTCCCCCATAAAACTTCAGTTTCTTCGCGTTCAAAATAAATTATTCGAAATACGAGCTCTACGAATTGTCTTTTGAGAGTTCGAAAGTTATAAAGCTTTAAAGTTGCCACTCAGACATTAGTTGAGTACAAGCGGTTGAATCGTACGATTTTAGCGGGGCGATAAAGATTTCCTACTAAAATTTCTATAAAGTGAAATTGCGAAACTTCTCCATTGTTATTGCTGACAGAAATCCGAACGATTACTGCGCCAAAAGTAAAGGAAAGCTTTCCTCGGTAAATCGTTATTCTTTGTTACGAAACGAAACGTTATACGGACTCGCTCAAGGATCGTTCAACTCAACCAATAATTGTGTAAAATGAGTTTTTAATTTATAATGAGATATTTGAGAATGTCTTCTGAATAATTGAATTTTTCATATAATTTTTATTTAAAAATAGAAATTGCCTTTTGCAATTAAGATTTTTGTTAGAACAAATAACGTTAAGGGTGCGCGAAGAGCCTCTGGAAATGACGTGTCCTTTAGCCAGGACTAGAAAATTTATAAGCCTGGAACCTCTAAATTGTGTTTTTGAAGAGTGAGAATTCCACACGACTAATTAGTCATAGCTTCAAAACCATTCTCTTCTTAAGAATGAAATAATCTCAACAATTAAGTAAAATTAAAAGAAATTAACAGAACAAAGAAAATTTTCAATTACTGGCTAGTTCTTTGCTATTTCGGTTTCTTCTTCTACTGTTACATCTTCTTGCACTTCAATGTTTTTATTTTAGTTCTTTGTTAGTGGTCCCTTTTTAACTACTTAATTAATTTTATAATTATTTGATTAATTAACTAAAATTTTAATTGCAATTATTTTAATTCAATTGTTAAATAAAATTGTAATTAAATATTTAGGTAATTAGAATGAAGTTATTATTATTATTCAAGAAGAACTCTCTGGTAATCCATTTACCTCGTAATACCTTCAATTTGAAATATGGTCAATTATTATTGGACAAATGTCAATATTATACCTGTTAAGAATGTTTTATTTGTATACCCAAGAGTTAAAGTAATTTTTAAAGAAGAATAGTTGTTAACGATGTTTTAAATTTTTATAGTTTCAGTATTACCACAACAATTTAGCAAAAATATTGTAAATCAATTAAAGATTTCGTATTTGTCACATATATTTTCTGACATTTTTAGGTATTGTATTCTAATATAAGACAAAGTCAAGGACATTGCAACACATCGTATTTAAATGTCGGTCATGGACGAAAACGAAAATAAAATTATTCCACTGAACATTTCGGACATTAATCATTAAAGTTCAATTATGTCGATTTATTCACTTCCATGTATAACTGATTATGGTTAAGTGAAGAAATCAACGTCTGATATGAGACTGATGGGGCATGGGACTCGGCCCGAATATTTTTTAACTGAATGGATAATTAGATAGGAGATAGATAGACAGATAGAAGATTTGAACAATAAAAATGGAATATTTTTCTTTACTGCCTATTCATTTCAGTGTCCATAACCTAAACTGTTATGTACAACGATAGATGCCAAAAACAGCTAAAATAATCCAAGACATACTGTAAAATACATTATGTCAACCTGTTGAAACCACGGTTTGTTACTTGGTTGGTTGATAAAGCCTGATGGTCAAAATAAAGCGTTACAATTCTTTAAAATTGTTACCCCGAAGGAAATACTCGAAGAGTAGAAACAAACTACAAATGTAATCAAAAACAGGAAGAAAGCAAACAGCTTTTTTAAACTTGATTCGAGTTCGAACATTGATAGCATATAGGGTGTTGCACAACGACAAACCGATATTTTACAGGGTGAAATATTTTTTATTTATTATAAAAAAGGCCAAGGATAAGGTGTAAAAATTTGGAAAATTTTTTCATTTTATTCATTTATTTTTACATTTTTTTGGATATGTGGTTTCGTTTTTAAACTACTTTCGAAAATAATCTTTTCGATTTTAACCAATCAAAGAAATGATTAGAATCAGAAAATAAGGTTGAAAAAAAAGATTTGGTATATTTTTGTATTTTATTCTATTTAAGATATAGGTATATTTCTTAACAAGTGTTTCCTTTGATGTTTTAGAAAATAAGAAGTATATGAATAAAAAATAATTGAATATTCAAGTAAATAATAAACCCTACTGTTCATATTAATAACCGAGAAGTTTAACTAGTGACCATATCATATTTTATTAACAACATATATTCAAAAGGGTTAAAAGAAATGGTATTCGGATCGCTTATCTTCTGACCATTTCATTTAATTGTATATTTTAACAACTACTTAATCTTATTTCATCGTAAAACTTAACTATTGCAATTAATTAATTATTAATTATTCATAATTTTTTTTGTCCAACACTATTTTGTACAGTATCTTTTCTTTTATACCTGTCAATAGTTTATTTCGCAATATATTATGTTACTGTATTGTTGTCTTTTTATGTAAACAATTTCCCGCAACATTTGTCTTTGTATTCACAATTTAATTTTTTAAGGTTACAAATTTATGGGATAGATCAGACATATTTGAATTCCTTCTTGTACTTAATTTGACAATTTGTCGTCAATAAATACAGGTTTTTCTCTGTAGAAATTTGTATTTTAGTCCTAAAGCTACAACATCCAATTACCGTTTTACGTTCACGATGTAAAGGAAACGCCATTAAACCATAGTTAATCGACTCGTCACACTTTAATTAAGAAGTCGTTTTCTCGTTGGTCTTTGTAATAAATGTGTGCAATTTCGTGGACGAATTTCATTTATTTAATGGCAAATTTTAAGCCAAAACTTACACTTATTCTGTCGCGATATTCTAGATAATTGGGCCCGATTAGACGTGGTTCAAAGAGAAAAATTAACATACCCATTAGTGTAATGAACTGGAACATTATAGAAAACTTGCCGAAAATAAACTGTTACTGTACCTAGTCTTTCTAAGAAGCGATCATGCATAAAACTTTTACGTTAACAATTTTTGTCAAGCCTTTGCCTGATGGTTAATATGCGGAAAAAAATCGTAATCATGCGAGGTGCGTGCTATATGTAAAAAAAATAAACCTCAACCCGGTAAGTTAGGCGTGAAAGTAGCGTGAAATTGATTAGATTAACCGCAAGACCGACCACTACAAATTTGAGGTGGCTTAATTTGCACTTTGTTAAAACATATGGTTTACTTGGCTCGTCAAAAGAAAATTCGTTTTTGAATAGGCGGGAAATTACATGGAATACGTAAATAAATCTAACAGAATCTTTGAGCTGTATTATGCTATTAAAAACTCTTTTAGAGCTTCTCCCTGAGTAATTAATTTTATAATTTAACGCTAAAGGATCTTTTCGTCACAATTCTGTGACTAATTGCTTTTCTAAACACTAACGCCTTTCCATTTTTGGATCAAAATTATTTTTCTTTAATAACCTATTTTAATTTTATTTTTAAATTGCAGCAAAAAACAAATTTACGAAAGTAATAAATTTCTATGTGAAATACACTCTTGAACGACCCGGAAAAAGTCGTGCACTTTATTCTTTAGCAGGTGCAGTAAAAAAGGTCAGGACTGCAATAGCAAATTTGGAACGGAACGCCAAGATAGTCGAGGCACGATAAATTCACACATACATTAGTGAAGCGTGTATTTTATGTGTGACCTCCTACAAACTCCTTTTGAGAATTATCAAAATACGAGGGGGGTTTTTAAAGCAGCGAAATATTTAACTGGGTTGCGGAAGAACAACGCAATGCTTAAATTCCTTGACAAAACAAAGGAAAATTGTAGTTATCATTTTAAAGGAAATCACAGTTAGTTAGGAAGATACATATCTCGGTAAAACTATGGTTTATATATAACTGGTCATGCTTATTTAAACGAGGTAGGGAATTGTTAGAATACGGAGACTAAAGGTAAAGACCATGCGACACAGGGACAGTTAGTCCACTAGGTGTTAACTTTTGTACGAAATAGTCAACAAAACTAAATAAAAACACGTTCGTTGTTGTAAACAATTGCAAAACTCTTTTGGGGAAGCAAATGTCATGTCGATGCTCGATTTTTATTTGAAATGAAACATCTGCTTATAAGTGTGATCCTTAAAAAAATGATGGAAACAGCGGCATGTGAAGGGTGGACAACTTACAAAAGAAATCAAGTCTTGGCAATCGACTGAAAAGATCGTGGTGACATTTTTTGGGGCTTTCAAGAAATTCTGGTTTCAGATTACAAGTCTAAGGTAAAGACCGTTACAGAAGTAATACGCCAACTTTTTAACTCATTGATACAAGAAACAAATAAAAATGATGTTTTCTTAAATTAAGATAATGCATTTTTTTGATGTATTACCATCTCGTTCGGCATTGAATAAATTGAAATTACTCTATACGGTGTGGACCATGGTACTAGCAACTACTTTTCATCTCTAAACTGAAAAAGGATTCCTGTGAATGACTTGTATTGATTGTATATCTATAATGTAAAATATTAAAAACTAATTCTCATCCAAATTGTGATGAAATAATATTGTACCTACATGAATTTTTGCAGCATTGTTTAATGTTTTGAAAGTAAAAAACGTAAATAAATTGATATTTTTGTAGGAGGACGATTAAAAAATATGCTACATGTCTCCATGTCGTAATGAATTGCAAAACACCTAGATTAAAGCGCTCGGTCCCACACCTAAGAAATCCCTTACATATTAAACCGTTTTATTTTAAATAAATTACCATCAAGTAAAACGCAAGCGGAAATATATTATTGTCTTATACCTATACACCTTTTGCCCATGCCAGTTTTGAAATTGAATTCCTCCCCGCGTGAATTTATACCGCCTGTTTCAGCGAAAAGCACCTCAACTCCTCTTATCTATCTTTTCATTCCATCTAAAGTCAAATGAATTTAATTGATGATACTGCCTCATTCTTCCCTTTCTGAGCACGCGATTTTATTTTTTTTTAATACGAAGAACACCTACTTAGGACCCACACACAACATCTAAAACTCTTTACCTGGATTAGTAACAGTAGAAAAGTCGTTCGAACTCAAATATCATGCTTCAAAAACTGAAAACTAATTGGAGAAACTTTTAATGGGAAACATTTCTCCCTCCGTAACTTTGTTTTGAAGATTTGTTACGATGGGGATTGTTAAAGTTTAATCCTTTGTTAACTTGTACGAGGAATGTTTTAGTTGGGCCTCACTCTTAAGTGAGGCATCTAATATAAAGTTCTGCGGAAACAAATTTTTCTATTGAAATTGAGAAAGCAGCCACATATACATACTTATCTAGATATAAATTTTAACGATCGCAACCATTTATTATAACCTAAATGAAAGAAAAGTCTTTAACAGCGCTATACAAGATTGTTCATGAAATTGAATTTAAATGTTTTCTTTTGCATACAAAGGACACATGATAAAATACCAGAACATAAAGGTCATTCAAAAATAAATTCAGTCGCGCGATCAGTATGTTCGAAGCAATTCGATTACACACTTAAACGAGATGCCTTCGTCTGGAGCCAAAAATATCTGGATCTAAAAAAGGCATCAACAATTCCTAGTAGAGAATGCAACATTTAAAGAGCAAAGCTAATAAGTACGAGTTGAAATTAGATTCGGTAGCCTCTGTTTATCCATAAATTAGTTATTAACCGAATTTCTTGTTCGTAGTAGGGTAAAAGTGTTATTATCTAAAATCGATACTCCTGGGAGCACTTGGAGTCATAAAATATGCAGTAATCCCTTCCTGGCTTCGACATCGAGCTCCCTCCTGGAAAGTTTTTACACGTAAAACATGTAATATAAATTATTTTTAGTTTTATGCCCTAAATTCTCGACTTCAAGAAAAGTTTTTGTCAGGATAATTTAGGAATTTAGAGCGAATTCCAGAGGAATGTCTAATAGCTAGAGGGCAGTGAAAGTGAAACTATTCTAAAGTGCCCTCCCATGATATCGAACTGTTAGTTGGGTCCTCGCGAAAGTCCCTTTCCTATACCTTCCAGTCATGAGAAAACTTATTTAACTGCGTAGCTGGTTTGACCACTTTCATTCCCCAAATAGTTCGTTACCAATTTCAGGACATTTTTATGTTTCTACTATTCGTTCAGATTGGGGTTGGAAATCGAAAATAGACAACTAGATTGATTTTGGGTCAAAGTTATTAAACAAAAATTCAGCAACACAACAACAGTTTGTCCCGGAAACTTTAGAGGACGCTATCATGCACGAATATCTTATCCCAAATATAACTTAGCCAAACCAAAAAGAGCTGGGTGGCTTATTTATTGTCCGAAGCTTGACCGTTTTGTCCCCGGTATCGGCAACTTGAAATTCAAATCGGACAATGGAGAGCGATGTTTCAAAATATCCACGATGATAACTTAAAATTTATATTTTGCCTTGGGAATTCTTTTTTTTGCTCTTCTCCCTTTTGAAATTTTATTCGTCACGAAAGCGACGATACAGCAAAAAGTTTGTTACGATTGTTAGTTTGTCAGAAACTTTTCGAATTGCCATTTCTCTTCTTTTTACGATTTTTTTTTATGAAATATAAATTGTAAAATATCAATTTTTTCCGTTGTTAAATCTTACATCACTATCTGAGCTTTAAGCAATGATTTTATTTTAGACTTTAAAGATTACTGCATCCGACATTATACTTTTTGAATGTGACAGGATAATCGTTTATGAAAAAAATGGGAAACTCAATTGTTTAACAGAAAATCAACAGGAACATATAGTACAAACATTACAATTGTTATAAGTTATAAATAATCTGTTTATATCTACAAGTCTTCCTTAATTTGGTAATACAAGGAAAATTACAGTTGTAATAAATCAGTAATTAGTTACATACAAGAACGCAGAATACTCCTGTAACTTTTTTGTTTATATTTTTTACTTAAACTGAAAAAGTCGTATTGTATATCTATAAACTCAAACAAGCTACAACCCTTTTTCTACGACAAAAATTGCATAAATGGTTTGGCGATCTTTTGAAAAAAAATTAAGTGTAAATAGGGTAAAGAAATTTTTGTGTTTATACCTACTTAAGTAATAAATTCGTGGAAACTTTAAAATAATTTTTCTCTATTATTTATTGATAAAATTTGATATATGTATATTAGGGTGTTTCATTTCAGATAAACTTTTTTTGTTCCCA
>JABRWK010000028.1:768151-854786 GCA_013372445.1 Hypothenemus hampei | reverse complement strand
TTTTAAATTTTTTAACATTTCTATTTAATAAACCAGTAAGCATTTCTATATTGTTTTATTGTTTATCTGTCACATTGTCACAAAAAATTTAAAAAAAGTTTAATATACTATATAATTTTATAATATATAATTTTTTTTGGATTCACATCCAATTAAATAAATATATTTTTTTTGATAATTCGGTTTATCCATTTTGATAAATCTTAAAAAACACAATAGACACTTTATAATGACAGAACGTCAACAATAAGTTTCCAATGTGACAGATAAACAATAAAACAATATAGAAATGCTTACTGGTTTATTAAATAGAAATGTTAAAAAATTTAAAAAACTATCAAAATTCAAAGTAGATGCGCGACCTTTTAAAATTAAAATTTTGAGCTAATTTTTTTTTAAATTCATATTTTTGCATATACTATAAGATTTTAGAATGGGAAACAAAAAAAAAAAGTTGATCTGAAATGAAACACCCTAATGTATATATACAGTGTAGCTTATTTAAAACCGAACCACCCCTATAAAATTTTTATTTACAGTCTGATTTTGATAGTTTTTTTTTGAAATTGTATGGCATCAAAACTCTATCTTATGACAAATTTTCAAGAAAAAATAAAAATTAAAAAAAAGGAAAGAAAAAAAATAAAATAAAAAAATTAAAATTCGTTTAATTCGAATCTGCTATTCTTCATGTTTGAATTTAAGGAACTTTAATTTTTTAATTTTTTTTTTCTTTCCTTTTTTTTTAATTTTAATTTTAATTTTTTCTTGAGAATTTGCCACAAGATAGAGTTTTAAATGTTCTACAAATTAAAAAAAAATGATCAAAATCGGACTGTAAATAAAAAATTTACAGGGGTGGTTCGGTTTTAAATGAGCCACACTGTATGTATACGTTTTGAAGGACGCTGAATTGAACATTGCACTTTATTTTAATCTAAAAAAAAATTGCTCAACCTTTTTCGCCATTTTGTAGCATAGAAAAAGTTTTATGGTCTGATGATTTTCATTTCACAACTTTTTCAGCATAAATAGAGTGTTTTTATTCTCTATCTTTTGAGACATTACCCCTTAAATTCAGAATATAAATAAAAAAGTGACAAGGGTGCTTTGCTCTTAAGAGAGTAACACTGTATATCCATATAATATGTAATCTACGAACAACCGTAGCGTTAGTTGTCGTTTATCGTGGCGATCTACATAAGCAGGTTCGTTAACTCTGCGATCGACTATAAGTGTTTCATCCACTACACTATATACTTACTTCAGGAAAACCGACTATTGCATAAAGTGCCTGTACAACATATCGCATATCGTCGAATTCCACAAAAAGTGACAGAAATGTAATTTGAGTATAATTTTATACGAGAAAAACCGAAAATGCTGTAACTGTAAGAGTTTTTTGTTAGATAAGTCGTGAAAATAAATAAGTATTTATATCAAAAATAAAAAGAGGAAAGAGGAGAAGAGGGAAAGTAAAAAGAGCACCACTTCATGAGGCTATACATATATGCGTATAGAATGAGGTGTTTTAAAGACGTAACTCGAATTTGATATTTTGTTAGTAACGCCACTTCGTGTGGAAGGCGGCGATATGTATTATGAGGCCATAGCATCATTTTATCGAATTTTATCTTTCTAACCGCATTAACAGTGTTATGTACGCATCTACAAACAATAATTTTTGATGCTTCATATAGACAGAAAAAACCAACATATTGACTTCTATTTCTGTTCCGGTGCAGCACAATTAATGTTTCTTACAGTGGAATGAATTTATACCATTCCATTGTTTTATTTACGAACGATGATCCGATATCCGAAGATTTTAAAATTGATGTTTCCTCAGAAGAAACCTTTCATTGAATTGACCATCACTAAGAAAAACGAAGTGTTTTCTCTTGTGAAATCGATATTCTCTAGAAAAATCTTCACTGTCACTTAACCACATACCGAAGATGGGTTTTCACAATAAAGAAGTGGCCGTAATTCCATACATTTACCTGTTGTGTGGAATCCGATTTGCAGGATCAAAATATAGGGGATCCGACTCACAGGATCAAAGTGTAGGGGTAATCAATCGTAACTTGAATCAATTCTAACCTAATCACCTCTAATTAGGGACCCTTCACTTATAAGGGATTTCGGGTTTATGGTTCCAAATCTGTTTCGAAGAACCCAACACTTTGATATTGGATCCAAAGCCTGACCTTGGAACGTGTGAACGTTACGGTAACAAACTTGAGTCAAATAATACCGTTTATTAAAGCATTCCTTACTGAGTAACTCTTGACGGATTCACTTCGTTAACTGGCAGTAAAAGGCTTATCAAGTTGTCTTAGGGAAACAAGAGCGTTGTGAATGTTGTAAATAAAAAGTATAAAAAAGTCAAATTTGTATAGTACCGAGGTTTCGATTTGACCATTCTTTCTTTTCCGCATAAAAGGGTACGTAAGTTGGTGACACCATGAAATTTCCAGCTTGAAAGACAAATGTTGGGATTTCCCAATACTCGTATTTATAATTACAAAACATTATCTATGTTTCTGGTTTGCTCTACCAGCGATGTAATGGACTGATTTTGGAAATTGTAATCAAACTTGCTTTACTCAACTTTTAATTTCAAACAGTAAGTTCTTCTGATAAACGTTACATTGACATAACTCAAAAAAAAATCAACCGATGACAGTTCAAATTCAAATCTTAGGTTAATTCTTCTTCTTTTTTCTTAACATACTCCCCCCTTTGGACGGCACGTTCAACATTTAATCTTCTTGGTCGGTTGGTATAGGAAGCGGACATACTTTCGCTATTGCTCGTTTGTAGATGCCACTTCGTGTTTTAACGGTCACCACACGAATTTCCCCATCAACTCCTGGGTGAATTTCTTGAATTCTTCCTAGCATCCACTGGCATGGAGGAAGGTGATCATGTTTCACAATTACCATTTGTCCAACTTTCACCGCTTGACCTTTTTGTTTCCATTTGAATCTTCTTTGCAGCTCAGACAAATAATAATGAGACCATCTTTTCCAGAAGCTTTGTGTTAGTTGCTGGAGTAATTGAAACCGGGATAATTTATTTATCTTCACATTTTCTTCGAAGAGAGGATCAGGAGGCATTACAAGTGGTTTTCCGATTAAAAAATGAGCTGGGGTGAGGGATGATAAATCGTTTGGGTCTGATGACATTGGGTACAGGGGTCTAGAATTTAGTACTGCTTCTATTTGCAATAACAACGTATAGTACTCTTCGTACGTTAAAATACTCTGTCCAATAACCTTGTATAATAGTTGTTTAATAGACTTGATGTTAGCTTCCCATAAACCACCAAAATTTGGACTATTTGGAGGAATAAAATGCCAACTTATCTTTTCTACAGCACATAGTTTTACAAATTCATCATGAGCATTAAGTAAATATTTGTACAATTTATCTAATTCTCCTTTTGTTCCTACAAAATTCGAACCGTTGTCTGAATACAAATGCTTAGGAGTACCACGGCGTGCGGCAAACCTTCTGAACGTTGCTAAAAAGGCTTCGGAGGTCAAGTCAGTAACTAGTTCAACATGTATTGCTTTAGTCACAAAACATATGAATAAACAAATATAAGCTTTATAGGTTTTGAAAGGACGGCCTTTACGGTCACGTAAGATCATGGGTCCAGCATAATCAATGCCAGTAACATCGAAAGGCTTAGCAATCTGAACTCTATGTTTAGGTAGATCGGCCATTAAAGAATTTGTTGGTTTAGGCTTAGATCGGAAACACTTTACGCATTTTCTAACAGTTTGCTTAGCAACACTCATACCTGAAGTAATCCAATACCTTTTTCTAACTGAAAATAGCAAAACTTGAGGACTAGCATGTTGCAATCTCAAATGTTCCTGACGAAAAATCAAGTAGGCAAGTAGATGCTTCCCATCCAATAACAGAGGATGTTTCTCATCAAAAGTCAATGAAGAATGCTTTAGCCGTCCACCTACTCTAAGCAATCCGTTAGAATCCAAAAAGGGGTTTAAGGATAACAATCTATGTTGTGACCTTAAACCCTTTTCATTTTTAATTTGACCAATTTCATTTGCAAAGCATTCTTTTTGGACAATTTTTATTAATTGGAGCATGCTATTTTCCAACTCTATAACCGTTAAACTGCTGGCAATTTTATTCTTCGTTCTTATAATTTTACAAAATCGGATACAGTAAGCAAAAGCTCTTACGAGTCTATTTAAATTAGAAAACCTTTCAAATTTTATAAAACAAGATTGAGTAATTACAAAGGCTTTACAGGAACCACGAACTTCTGGTAACACTTCGAGTGTTTTGAAAGGCCTTGGCCAATTTGACGTTTCCCGAAGAAATTGAGGTCCGTTCCACCACATTGTACTTTTTAATAATTCAGCCGGTAATGCACCTCGCGATGCAATGTCTGCCGGGTTTTCTTTAGTATTAATATAACTCCATTGTGAAATATTTGACAGTCTTTGAATTTCCGAAACTCTGTTACCTACGAAAACTTGTAGTTTACTGGACTCTGAATTAAGCCAACTCAAAACAACTTGTGAATCACACCAATAAAATATTTCAAATGTACCTACAAGAGAAGTGGAAACTTGTTTCATCAATCGTACTAATGTTAAAGCTCCACACAGCTCAAGACGAGGTGTTGTTAAAACCCTTAATGGGGCGACCCTAGTTTTTGAACATAATAATCTAACTGATACTTGTCCTGCTGAATCGATACTTCTAATATAAACTACTCCAGTGTAGGCTTCCCTACTGGCGTCGCTAAAACCGTGAATTTCTACAGTTGTAGGGTTTTCGCATTTAATACATCTGGGAATCTTTAAATTATTGAGAATTATTAACTCTGCCTGAAATGATTGCCATTGCTTGCTCAACTCGGGCGGTAGCACCTCATCCCAATCAAGCTTCAACTCCCACATCTTTTGTATTAATATCTTGCTTAAAACAATACATGGACTGACCAATCCTAAAGGATCATACAACTTAGCAATGGTACTAAGGATGCTTCTTTTCGTCATTGAAGTATCTTTTGGTAAACTTTCTACTTTAAAGGATAACAAGTCAGGGTTACTTAACCATTGAATGCCTAATGTCTTAATTTTGTCATTTTCTCCTAAATCTAAAACACTTAATGGATCCGAAGCATCCTTTAAACCACTTAAAATTTCACAATTATTTGAAGCCCATTTTCGCAAGGAAAAGGAGGCAGATTTCAATATAGTTGATATTTCATTACAAGTAACTATGGCTTGATTTTTATCATTAAATCCGGTGATTAAATCATCTACATACATATCTCTTTCAATTAATTGGGAAGCATTTGGAAAATTATTTTTATTATCTCGTGCGAGTTTCTTTATACACTTAATAGCTAAATAAGGTGCACTGGTAGTGCCATAAGTTACGGTTTGTAATTCATAAACAATCACTTCATTTCTTGGATTAGAACGCCATACTATGTTTTGTAAATGTCTTTCATCTGGATGTATCAAGATCTGGCGATACATTTTAGCTATGTCTGCAATAACGACAAATTTATGTTCTCTGAATCGTAGCATTATGCTAAAGATGTCATTTTGTATTGCTGGACCGGGATACTGTAAGTCATTCAACGACCTACCCGTGGTGGTTTTACTAGAGGCATCAAAGACAATTCTGACATTGGTAGTTAAACTGTCCTTTCTAATTACAGCAAAATGTGGCAAAAAGCATCTTACTTTATTTAAATCCTCATTCATTACTTTCTTCATATGTCCTAGCTCAAGGTACTCTGTCATGAAATCTGTATAACTGGTTTTAAGTGAATCATTTTTCTCTAATTTTTTCTCTTGAATCAATAATTTCTTAATTGCTAAGTTTTTAGATTCTCCTAATGCTAGAGGACTTTCTTTAAAGGGGAACCTTACTACGAATTTTCCTGCCTTGTCACGAGAAACAGTGCGATCAAAATATTCTTCGCAGTACTTTTCCTCCTTAGTGAGAACAATTAAATCATTTGGGATCTCTTCGATTTCCCAAAATCGTTGAAGATCGTTATTAATAGCAATATTGCATTGGATCCTTTCGGCAGGTTGTTTAAAATATGATCCTGATACTATATGTCCGAACACTGTATCAATTAAAAATGGCATATTATTGCCTAAACTCATTTTTTGGCTACCAATAACGTTCCAGAATAGGTCAGCTCCTATTAATATGTCTATATTTTTTGAAACATTAAATGTTGGATTTGCTAAAATTATATTATTCGGAATAGACCATTCTGAAATGTCGATTTTCTGTGGAGGTAAACTCCCTGTTATCTTTGGTACGACTAGACATGTCAAATTGACTCTAAATTCATTGACTAGAGAATTAATTGTTACTTCGCATTGATGTTTTAAATTTGATCCAATATTATTAATGCCGGTTATAAACATATTTACATTACATACGTCCAAGCCTAAACGTTTTCTAAATGATTCCGTTATAAACGAGGACTGACTCCCTGAATCAAGAAGGGCTTGGACGTTGTGGTATTGGCCGTATTTATCTTTAACACCAATTATAGCTGTAGATAATATCACATTTGTTTTATTTGAAGCGTTAGTAACCGATGAACCATTAAATGAATTATTATTATTCGAATTTTCATTAATATTTTCTGGTTGATTATAAGGAACACTTAAGACCGAACCATTACCCGTGTTGCTTGGTGTTCGACTAAGCCCGTCATCCAAAGAATTTTCATTATGAAGGAGGGAACTGTGCTTTTTTGAACACCGTTTACAAGATCCAGCCTGACATTTTGCACTATGATGTCCTATGCATAAACAGTTTGAACATAATTTTAATTGTTTTACTTTTTCCCATCTATCACGGGTTGATAATTTCAAAAATTTTTCACACGTATAAATCAAATGGTTTTGTTTGCAAAAATTGCATTTTAATTCTGAATTTTCTGACTTTTTACCAAGAAAGGCACGTGCCTTTGTTCTTTGATTATTAGCGCACATATCTTTGGATTTATGTATGCTATTTATTTCAATAGTTTCTAGAAAATCCGCTTTATGTTTTAAAAATTCAAAAAATATGTTAAGTGTTGGAAAGTCCTTGTCTTTGCGTGATTGTTCCCATTCCCTATTAGTAATTTTGTCTAACTTTAAAGAAATCATGTGTATAATTAATGCGTCCCATTGATCAGTAGGGAGTTTTAAAGTTTTCAAAGCTCTCAAATGCTTACTAACTGAATCAATTAAATTCCTCAGTCCTGTGGACGACTCTTTTGACATATTTTCTATTTCAAATAATGATTTTAAATGATTATTTACTAATAGTCTTGGATTGTCGAATCTTTCGCACAATAACTTCCAAGCGTCATTGTAATTATGTGCGGCAAATTCTAAATTGCCAACAATTCGCATAGCGCCTTCACCTAAACAAGACCTCAAATAATGATATTTTTGAACATCAGATAATGAAGTATTATTATGAAATAATGCTTGAAATGTATCCTTAAACTCTAACCATTTACTGGACTCACAATTAAATGTGGGACATGTAATAGGCGGTAATTTAATAGCATTTAAATTATTAGCATAATTTGGAACCGCAACATTACCTCTTACCGAATGTATAGACTGGGCTTCACTTGATAAATCCTCATTATACCTCTTTAAAATTTCTTTTGCCCTCGCTAATTTCTCAAAATACGTGTCCATAAATTGTGACCTTTCTTGATAATGTGAATCAATCTCATCTGATGCACAACACATTTCAATTTCATCCTGAATACTTTCAAATTCAGTAATTAATGTTTCATATCTATCAATTCTAATTTGTAATTCGATAATTTCACTTGAATCCAACTGTTCAACTGTTTCCAACCTGACCTCCAAATCTCTAATATATTTAGAAAAATTAGTTTGTTTATGTTTTACATTTCCTCGTTTTCTTATAAGATTATTCAGATCCGCCATTTTCGTATATTTACTTAACGTATTTTTCACAAATTAATAACTCCAAACTTTGGCGATAATATGGGGCTTTTCTTAAAACTCAAATTTTATAATGGGAACTTAATGTACTATACCTTCTTACAGCATACCGGCAGTACTAAACTTACAATCTTAAAAATACAGGGAATTGAAATGAAGGGAAGGATGGCTTCTCAACCAATATGGCTTCCTAATCTTTGAACAGTTTTCTTTTGACTCGTTCAATTATCCGGGTTGAAGGACCATTGTTTCTGGTTTGCTCTACCAGCGATGTAATGGACTGATTTTGGAAATTGTAATCAAACTTGCTTTACTCAACTTTTAATCAACCTTTTAATTTCAAACAGTAAGTTCTTCTGATAAACGTTATATTGACATAACTCAAAAAAAAAATCAACCGATGACAGTTCAAATTCAAATCTTAGGTTAATTCTTCTTCTTTTTTCTTAACAATCTATACTTACAGAAACTATTATTTGTAGTGTTTGTACTATATACTTCAGGGTATTCGACGTCTTCCAGGGATTTTGATCTTACGAGCTTGTTTCAATATGGACTTGTCTGAAAATGTTTCATAGTCACTTCTTCAACATGCTTTGTATAGCGAGTCTGCAATATTTTAGAGCACTGCTCAACTTATGTAGTGATCCGTTTTCTTGCAAAAACAACATCCTTCAGAAAACTATTTTGCGCGTCTATTTTCCAATATTCTTTAGCGCGCAGCTTTGTTATTAGTGCTGAGAAATCCATTCTTGTGGAAGTTTTCCCTTTTCCTAGGAGATATAAAATGCTTTTTTTTTTCAATTACAATGAGAGTTGTCTTCAAAGAACTCAAAAAAATGACAGTAATATCGAAATTTTAAATGAAAAAAGTAAAACAACCGGTGCCCTCATCCTCAATGACGCAGCATAAATAATAGATATTTGGCCATTAATAAGTGAATATTTATGTTCGTGTCATTTACCTGCATTTCCCGGAGTTTCTCCGCTAAATTATTAATCAAACCCTTAAGGTTTTGCTCAGATCTCCGTCTGTAGTAATCCAATTCCTATTTGTATGCACGCTCGAAATCGGGAATAAATTAAACGAAGTAGGAGGATTGTAGAGAGCAAATTCAGTTTTCGATTGATTAATTTTTCGAATTTAAAATATTATCAACACGTAGAAGTGAATACGTTCCCTTTTTATTTATAATTTTCTAACAAAAGCAAAATTAAATGATGTGTTTGTGCTTTATATTAAAATAATGAAAAATTTATCAAAATCGATCGATTAAGTGCAGAGTAATGTTTAGGTTGAATAATTAAAAACCTTCCGACATTTATCGATATTATTTGTTTTAGGACGTTTAGGAAATTAATCCATATGTATATGGACGACTGTATTTAGTTTAATTAACTCCCATGGGCGTCTATCAAAAAGACTCAAACACTCCAACTGAGATACGTTGCAGGGTTTTGCTGACGTTTTTCTTAGCCTTGGACTTAATAAGGCGTCGTTAATTTGCGATCGGTCCGTTCATCTTCAGGAAAATTGATCCGAATTTATCAAGGACGAAGCCTCCGTTCGTCATAAATTATATGAAATGTATTTGATAAATTAATTTTAGGACGCGACAAAGGTTCAAACTGGGAGCCGAAAGGAAACGACTATCAACGACTTTTATCATCGTCAGCGATTAAAACGTCCAAGTTCAATTTAAAGTTTGTTTTTCGTCTCGGAATTTTCCCTAGCAATTTGTCAAAACCAATTAAATTATCCTATTTGCCTGCGCGTTTGATATTTTCGTCCCAGAAAACGTCACCAAGACATTTCCATTTAAGTCTAACGTTGAAACAATTATTAAATTTTGCAAAAATTGATAATGAAGTTGAGGTTTTCGTAATCTGTTATAACTGGCATTAACAAACAAAAAATTGAATATGTTATAAAGAATGTTTTCAATAAAACTATGATTTTTGAGGTTATTTTCTACCTATTCAACATTCGTGTCTGATTTACTCCATGGAATAAATAAATCAACATGTTCGTGACTCGCCTTAGTGATTTAATGATGAATCTTCTCTACAAATGACAAAGCGGAAAGAAAGTCAAACTCTCTTAAATATTTATTGAATAATGCTAAATAAACCTTTTACGTGTAACATCAATAAAATTGTTCAGTTATTATTTTGAAAAGCGCTTGAAACAAAAATTTATATAAATAGAAAATTTAGTCGAAAAGGTGAAAAACGATTTATGTGAAACAAAAATAGGCTATATGTATTCAAATAATTCTATAGGATATTCACTAAACATGGAAAAATTTACTAAATAAGCACCCGCACGATGCGTGTATCTAACCTTCTCAATGATTGTCGGGCTCTATCCAAAACAATAGGACTCTTTTTCATTAAATTACATTACAATAATAATAATCTGATTTTCGAAAATAAATTTTTAAAATCTTTTTTGCTGGAGTAGTATACACTAATACCTTCAAATGAATCCATATAAAAAAATTCAAAGAATTTAAGTCTAGGAATTGAACATGATGTAAATTAAGTCCACAATGATTAATCCAATTTATTATCTTCATATATGAAGTTAAAAAATTTAGAGGCAACTATGCTAAAATACGCACTACAACCATATTGAATTTCTAATTGCTGCTGGTACATTCTTTAAAAATCTAAGTAATATTTTTTTCCAAAAACTTGATATGCTTCACTGATAAGTCTCTCTGATAGGAAAACCACTACAATTATCTCTGTACCTTGGTAAAAGAAGGGCCAATGTCCGATTTTATCGATTTTGAGTTTATATCATTTAATGACTTGAAAACGTGAAAGCAATACATGAAATAAGTGCCAATGTTCTTATTTCAGTAGACTCCGAATTTGCAAGGGCCAAATTCAAAATTACAACAATTTTAAAAGGGCTAATGTACAGATCTTATCACCTACAATTCTAACTCGAATATTTAACAAAAAATTTTGTTAAAAATGACTTCAAGTACCAGATGTGGGTTTCCATTAACTCACATACGATTATTATAGTAGTTCCTAATTGCGTTTCTTGAGAATTTCGCTTTATCTGTAAAAATAGTTCGTGCCAGTAGTTGAGGGATTTAAATTACTGTATTTAGAAGCCATTGGCAAAATGCAACACGTGGAGCAAAATCAACAGGAATAAGTGCCTGAAGGCGCTGAATATGTTAAGGATGGTGCAACTGGTGCTTGTGAAAATTTTCTACATAATCTCATTGCTAACATTCAAAATATTTGTACTTTTTCTGATAAAATTATTTGGATTTCCTCTAAGACGGTCAACGCATGCTCCTCCAATTCAACCGTTATTATTGGATTTGGCCTGCCTAAACCGCCATTGTGATTAAATGTACCTGTTTCATGAAGGCGTGGATGAATAATTTGTAAGATTTTCCTACCAGGAATATGACGCATTGCTTTATTGGAACATTGTTCACCGTATAACTGCATAGATTTTAAAGAATCGCCATTGTCAACTCCATACATAAAATGTATATCAGTAAGTTCGGCGTTTACATAGCAATCCATATTACAGATTTTACTAGCAAAGTTTGTCAAAATAAAACTTTCAAAAAGAGAAGGTGACAAATCACAATTGAAACACAATCAACAATCATGAAGTTTACAATTAAATTATGGGTGTGTTCAATATCTTCACTAGTCTGATGTGAGTGTACAATCGAGTGTTTACTGAGGAAGAAGTTTCGCAAGAAATGCAATTAGAAATTGATATAAGAATCTTATGTGGGTTGATGGAAGTCATTTGTAGTAGTTTTTATAAATTAAGAATCCTTTGATGTAATATGTAAGTAATATAGAATTATTTTTTCTCGCGAAAGTCTTTGTGGATCTGTATCTTTGATGCTAAAAGTGTTCTGAAAAATCATCCAAGAGCAAAATATCTTAAAATAATTTAATAAATCTTCCTCTAAATTTGTGTCGCATGTTTAGAAAACACTTCTATTATTTTTTCATATTTCCAGACTTATATCCGCAGTTTTCAATATCACTGATCGTGAAAAAGATACCGTTGAAATGTGGTTTCTTAGAGGATTTATGTTTGGTCATAAAGTTCAACAAATATGACTTATTTCCACTATGACTTTTTTCCAATATTGGAAATATGGAAGAAAAACAATTCGGTATTGTTTAAAGACTATTTTATGGCAAATTCGAAAGTGCCGACCCGCTATATTCCTTTCATGAGAGGAATCAAATCCAAAATTTAATTTTGGATTGCCATCTTAAAACTGTACTCGTATTTAGAAAGTATTTTTGAAAACCGTCAGATGTAAAAACCTCTGGACCAAGGAAATTATGTCTGTATGAAAATTCTCTTAACAATAATAGTACTATTGTAGAAAACAAGAACAATCGAAGTTTCTATAAACCTTAACACACTATGTAGAGAAAATGGAATTTCTGATTAGCTTGCTTTATACAGTGAACATTCAACTTTATTATTTATAAAGTTTACCTTTCATTCATCCAGACAGAGACATTTCAACGGACAATCGAGGCAACCCCCTTCGAGATTAAATGACGCACACGTGTGCTAAAACTTGAACTTTGAAAATATCAAAAATCCCCTTACGTTATTTGCCTTTCAACTACACTTAAACAATAAATATCATTCTAAAACGAATTAAGAAAACATTCTAACTTTTAAATAATGGTTACGTTCGTTTTCCGGCTTCGGAAAACCGGATAAAAAACCGTGTATCTTGAACGAAGAGTGGAAATAATAATTATTTGAAAGTCCCTTGTCTCGTTAACGAGGCTGGAATTACTTTTAGCTATCGGACACATTTAATTGGTTCTTTTTAATTAATCCATAATTTAGGTTGGAAACTAGAGAAGGAAGGAATCGCCTGGAAATGGTTTTGTTTTGCTCTTAATTTAATAGAAGATTGCTCTAATGGTCACGTATTAATAGAATTGCAGAACTCGTTAGAAGTTTCACATTAGGATTTAATCATACAACAAAATAAAGTTGATTAAGAAATTTGTTCGATTATTGATTAAAATAAAGGTAAGACCGTCATTATTTAGACGGCAAGTGATTTTATGTGTGCTGAATTCGACAACTAAATAAATTATAAAAGATACTATACTAAAGTGTAGCTATTCAAAAATTATCCATTTTATCGATTTACAATTGTTTCGATCATTTGAAAAATCCTACACCCATAGTCGTTTCAGCATGGATTAAAAAGGAAAATGTTCACCGCCTATCTCAGTAGATTAGAGCTGAACTATTTATGATATTTGCACAAATGAAAAATCTTATTTTCTAAAAAACTGAACTTATCTACATTTTGAAATAATCGATTCAATTAAATATTGAATATATAAATATAATAAATAAATATTAATAAATCACTAACACGAATTAAAGGTGGTTATCCTTTCAAATAGAAAATACAGGGTTTCGCACTCGCCTTTGACAACCCAAGCAATTAAAATAAAGCCTGGAAGGATTCCTTTCAACCAAACAAGAGATTCTAATGAAAACAGTTGAAATCGTCAAAGGAGAGATTATGGTATAACGTTACTGATCAATTAAACTTGGTTCGAAAATGTTCTTTATATCTCTATATTTACAGTTTAATGAATATTGAACCTAATAGTATACATATACAGGGTGGTTTGGGAACAAAGAGCCATACTTAAATAGTATAATGTTTTAACCAAAAGAAAGTTGACTTGACTCAATTTTCTTTTGTATCGAAGTTTATAATAAATTTGCTTTGCATTTGCTTTACCGTAAGCAAATACTTCATTTATATGAATAAAGTAGTGCTTTCGCTACGGGTCAAAAGCAAGTGCTTCTATTTTCGGAAGATACCTCAACGGCGGAGTTGGCATCGGATGAACTAAACGTATAATGCTTATATGATAGGTATGGCATTAATAATTAATTAAAAGGAATTAAAATATTATAAAACACGTGTAGACACATTAACAATTAATTTCAGACAACTTTTTTCTATTAAATAAGTAAACAGACCAATCATAATACCATTATAGTCAGTATCTATTTTTTGATAAGGAAAATCATAAGACTCGATGACTTTTCCGAAAAATTAAAGACTGTTTGCGTTTTATTTCTGATCGTAGTTACTGAAAAAATACGGAAACAATAATCGAAATTCACTAAAATATTGTATTAGAAAAAATTCCTGAAGAACGAATAAACCCTGTCATAAAGCAAATCTATGGATCAAGTTTCCATCTTTTAATGAGAAAATACGTGAAGCTCAGCAGCTTTGACAAGAAGTTTATAATCTTCCAGTGGCAATGGGAGTTTGGGATTGCATACATGTCCGTATTCAAAAGTTTACTTACAAATTTCTTCGTTCGAGTTTGCCCTGCTTTTTCTTTCGCATTCACTAGTGGATTAAATTATGTAAGTTTAATTTAACCAAAGCTAAAATATATTTATATTATTCGTGAATAGTCTTAATAAAATGTAGAAAATGCTATTAATATCAAAGCTTTTACTACAGAGAAAAAAACGAATCAGATATCATAAGACAGAAAAATGTTTTACCATCACCTCTCACTTTTTAGATTTTACTTTTGGTTTTACTATTTACTTTAAGCAATTGCTTCAGTTTTATGCATCAGACCCATTAGCTCAGTTGGGTTGGACGCACTTAGGGATTTAAAGCTTTACCGTAAGAGAGCACAATCAGTCATTTGGTTTGAAGAGACGTAGGTAAATAGATTTTGTGCGAAGCAGCAAAAGCGATTTTAAACTAATATTCGCTCTTGCTCCCTCATTAGATATGGATGCATTATAGGGCATGTTTGAAATATATCTAATTTTACAACCCGACTTATCGTCTAGGATGTGGATAGTATACACGTACAAGCTAGACTAAGTTGTCTTCAAAATCTAGTCGTTTTCTAATATTCGAAAGATGCATTGACAATAAAATAAGTGCGTCGGACATGATTCTTGCTCGTAATAATGGCCTGAAAGTATAAGGTACGTTTTTAAAAATGCTTTGACCCTTGACGTCTATTTGCGTGAGTCTAGTATCTTCCATCATAATTAGAAAACATGTTAAATCTTTTCCAGAAAAGAGTCACTGGAGAGTTCCCTCGTGCCCATTTATCAACGACATGGTGGGAAAATTGTTCGCATTTTTTACCCTTCAGTAACAAATGCGAATAACTCTTTGGGTAAAAATGATTTCATATACAGTATGTCCCCGGGAAACAATTCTTGCAAAAGGTAAAAAAAGCAATTTTAAATTTTCTTTTTTTGAGGTTCAATCTTGTTTGGTCAAAAACTAATTTATAACCAATATTTCAGTTTTGAGAAATTAAATTTGTGTTGGAAATTTTCAAAAAACCTCATTTTTTTGTAAAATAAAATACTTTTTATATGTCAAATATGACAGGTGGTTCTTAAAAAATTGTTTAAAATCAGCTCTTAGGACCATACACTAAATTTCAGAATCCTCGGACAAATTTGATCTCTTACTTTTTCATTATATTTACTCATTAAGGAGAAATTAAAAATAAATTAAAAGGAGACTTAATTGAATACATAAGTGGATAAAGATGTCGTGTCACATATTCAAATTTTTGAGTAAGTTGATATTAATGTTTTTAAGAACATAAAGATACAATATGTGCAACATAACAGATTTAGCATTTAAAAACTCCCATGCGACAACGAAACTAGAAGATTTCCTTTAACTAAAAGTTAAATCTATACATGGGGTACTCAAAAAACGCATTAGATTATTTTTCAGGAAAATGTGACATGACACCTTTATCCACTTATGTCTTCAATCGTAATTATAATTTAGTTTTCCTTAATTATGTAATAATAAGCCAGTAATTTGTAATACTTTATTACTCTAATAAAATTTTGATAAAAATAAAATTCATTGATTTGTTATTAAAAAGCTACTAACTTTAAAAAAACTGAAAAAAAAATAAAAAATCGCGGTTGGCCAAGGATTTTAAAATTTAACTGATGGGCCTAGATGCTAATTCTAAATAATTTTTCTTAATTACTTTATATAATTTTTAACACATAAAAGATACTTTACCCCAAAGAAAAATTGGTTTTTTGAAAATTTCCAACACTGACATAATTTTTCAAAATTAACATTATGTTAAAAACTAGTTTAGTTTAACCAAGCAGGGCTAAACCCCAAAAAATAAAAATTTGAATCGAGAATTTTTCACCTTTTATAAGAGTCGTTTCACCTATCCGGGGAGACACTGTTCATATTTTTTTATGAAAAAACATCATCAGATTTAAATAAAAAAAAATCATTTCTTTTTAACCGAAAATAGTAAATAAGTGGATTTTTAAATCATTGTTTAAAATTTAATTTTACCAATTTAGACTCTTTTTGCTGGTGATCATAAAATATATTTTTCGGCCAATTATTATTTTGCTATTCAGTTGTTAACTTTTATTAAACAATTATTTTTAGGCAACAACAATGTGAATTTGAAAAGGCCAAAAAATAGAAAATCCTACGATGCATTACCAAATTAAGTGTTTAAAATTTCAACTGGTTATGGTCAAATACTAAAACTCCATTGTTGCAAAACGGCTCATAATCAACAACTTATTGTAGTCGGTTATATGTTGGAGAAAATAGCTTTAGGAAACATTTAGTGCAATTACATAATTAAAAATTAATTATCCCTACAACGTCAACTTCTACTTTAAAAAATGACTTTTTAAACCTATTTTTTTAATATTTCCTTATTGGAATCCATAAAAAAGCGAAACCTCTTAGAGAAAAGAAATTCTTCAAACATTTAAGCTTCCAAAAAGGTAAATGATCTTTAATTAAATACTGTAGAGCAAGGGACAAGTCGAATTAATATTGGTTAGAAATTAATTCCTAAAAAAATCTTTAGCTAAGATGGAAACTGTTTGGATTTGCTAAACGATCCTTAAACATTAAATTTATCTCATCTAGTTTAACAGTTCGCAATTAATCCAAGTTAAACTATCAATGCAAATTAGAACAACACTCATTGTCGTCTGATTGCGTAATTAAGATGTTGTTTCAATTTCGTATCACAATTTAACTCGGGAATCTTCACAAAGAAAATAAGCTTTTTGTGGAAACGGCTAAATTTACACTATCGTCTCAATCACAATAAATCTTCCGACTGTACAATTTTTTTCCTCTCTCATCGACAGTGTATTAAAAAACGAGTAATTTTAATCAAGAATAAAAACTTTTTGGTGTAATAATAGAATGATTGGACAGTGTAAAGTCAATGAAATAAATTGAAAGAGTGAAAAAGTCGAATTGGCAACCGAAATGGGAAAATGGGCAGAGAAAGAGGAGGGCGCAAAAAAAAAACAGGAAAAAGTGGATGCAGTGTGTCCTGAATCCGTTTTCCATAGATCAATTGCCGAGGTCTCTGTCCGTTATCGGACATTATTTTTTATTTTCAATTTAAACTCACAAAAGGCTAGACCTTGTTGTTCTGGGGCGGCCGGTTCCCGAGCTTTTCTATTGTTACAGCATCCGTTTACCCTCTACCTTACCCAAAAAAAACGAGAAAAAAGTTCAAAACATTTATGAAGTTTTTGTTCAATGTTACGTGTGTTAGTTACATTCGACTGGCACAAATGACTGTAGCTTTTGCTACTAAAATCAATGAACGCAACCCTAAACCCGTAGAATCTCCAACATGGTTTTTTTTATTTTTAATTTAAAAAATTACAAAGTCCCTTTTCCCTTTTCCCTTTTTCCCTCATTACGTCATTATTTCACCGCTCGTGTTTAAATTGCGCAAACGTACAGTAGAAAATCAAATTTTAAATTAAAACCATTTCAAGATTTAATAAGCCCGAAACTCGAATTAAAGAAAATATTTACGATAGAAACGCTTCCCCAGCATGGGTAAATAGGACTCACCTGCTGAGGTCTTCAGGAACTTGTCCGGATATCGATGTGGCTGCAGTTACGTCACGGCTGAAACAATATAGAATCCAAGGTAAAGTCAACATAAATGGGCCTTTAATGAGTCATATACGATCTAGTTTACTGGGAAGATAATCAATAATGTAATGAAATGCGAGAATGGCACATTTGCAATTGTAGGAACTACATATTACATTAAACTTATCTGTGTAGGTATATACATGTGTTTACAAAAATATAGAGGAAAGTTCAATTTAATAATTTAATGGAAGAAGTATTTTAAAATGTGTACATATTTTATTAGGATAAAACTATCGTCTAATAATTTAGAGCGAGAAAAATTCCTAAAGGAAAAATAGAGCGAACGACGATTCCCCGAATTCAATAACAATAATCGTATTGACGTGCCTAAAATGGGAAACTTGTTCCCGATTGCGATGATAATTTGCAATTTTTTGTTTCGGATTGTCTCAATAAATTGTTAGGTGACACGTCAACGCTATTGGAATATTAAAGAGCAAAAGAAAGGAAAATGCGACAAAATTTCACTGTAGAAGCCATTGAACAACTCCACCAATTTGAGCGACGACTTGAATGAATTCGTGATTCGCGTGTCACACCTAATTCGATTTGAAATATTGCACCCCATGGTTGTGACACCATAAGTTTTGATCTAATTTTATTACTAAGCATTATTTTCATTTAAAATTACAGGCTGTATGAGCACTTGTGAACGAAAATTCACTCGGCACGCACTCGAAACATCATTGAAATTTACATAAGCCTAATTTTTCTTGGCACGCAATAATGGGTATTATATATTTTCACCTGATACTTTCGTCTGTTTGAACCTCTTGAGCATATAATACTTGAAATGGGTATGGATGGTAAGAATGGCTACCCGAAAAACTCCACATTTTCCTTAAACGAGAATGTTTTAGTGATATTAACACGAGAAATTTTGAAAAAAAGACACCACAAACATACAAACAAAAATTTGACACTATACTGACTTTTCCAAATTTATTTTTCTAGATATAAGTCTATTGTCAGTGTCAAATGAAACCCTAATCAAATATAGGGCACTTTTCAAACCTTACCAGTATAGTAGATACTACCATACTGTACTGATATCATTTTCATATTGAATAATTTAAAAAAGGCAGGATTAATAATCGACAATTTTTGAAAAGTAATTAAAAAATTTTATTTCATTTTAATCGTCTGGTAATCACTAGCAGTCAGTTGAGCACAATTTTATTATTAAATTATATGTCTTTGTGCACTCAAACAAATGAACTACAGTGTGACAAACATGCTAGTTTATTAAGTTTTTTACAACCAAAGTTCAGTCTAAGTAGCGCTCATGGGTTTAATAGAGTGGGGCAGTGAAAAGTTTAGAGCATCAACGTACTTAGCAAAGGGAAGAATTTCGGGGAGAGTCGCGTAAAAGTTGTTTTTTACGAGCTTCAGGGAGTCATAAAAACTTTTCTAATGGCGAATGTTTTTATTAACCAATAGCAAACGTTAAACGAAGTGCCAACACAAGTTTCCAAAGATCAGTGGCCGTTTGAACGAAAACACACTCACAGCGTTAAAAACATGCAACAACAAAGGTTATTCTATTTGAAAAAGAATTTTAAATGAAACTTTTGTTTAAGCGGCTTTTGTAAAAAGAAAGCTACTTACCGGTCCCTAAGGCGGTTAAGTGTAGAAACAGCATTAACTATTTACACTTTGAGGTCGTTTGCTAACTTTGTACTTTCCGAATTACTTTATCTTGCGCCAAAGTTTAAACAGTCCACAATTCTTTTAGGAAAGTTCCTTTTTGAAAAATTCTATTTTGGATATGCTACATAGTAAAACAAAGGAAAAGTAAAAAATGACGACATCTGCAAGGGTAATTCTAAAATATTTGGAATAGCATCTCCAAGTTAGATGTTTGCCTAGTTAATTGCACAAATTTCTTGAGTGAACTGTTTGATAATTCCATCTCAAACAATAGACGATATCTTTACGACTATAGATAGTCGTATATCTAGGTCTCTAGGAAGTTGGCAAAGGTAAACTTCCGTTTTATGACCAGACCCTTCCAGATTAAGCAGTTTCGTGGTCGGTATTAAGTTGGCAGTCTCCTGCATATCCCGTTCTAACACCCCAGGTTAATATCCGACGCAAAGATGGATCGCTAATGCATTGTAAAATATATTATGTCCCGGCCGAGGTAGATTAAACCTTTTGTCTTTATATCCAACCCACGAGCCATGGCCCCTCGTTGCGCGACGAGTAAATATAGGTATATTTCACCTGTCAGGTCTAACAAAATAAAGTCACTCATTGGCGTCGCCCTTTTGCATATTAGAGCGAGAGCCGTGTTGCTTTAATCTCCCGACCTTGCAAAATGAAGGTTTAAATCTTGAAAAATTGGCGTAATAAAAGCAAGAAGTGGCGGTTAGTTTTTTAGGGACGCCCGCAGGTGTATGTGTGAGGCAAAGTTCCAAAACTTCATATGCCGTTTGCATGGAGGATGTTGCCAGGAAACGCCGTAGCATTATTGTCTCTTTTCGAAATAATACAGCGAAGCAAGATTAGTTTGATTCGCTTGGGAGTCTTTAGAATATCGTGTTTATGTCGCGAAAGGATTATATTATGCAACCGTGCATATAATNTGAGGCAAATAAAAAAAAGTAATAAATCATTTTTTTACATAGTCTCCATCCTTGATTGGATATTTCTCCCATCGAACTGGGAGTGTCTTGATTCCGCCAGAGAAGAAAAATGTCAGGAGCCAATTGCGCACAACAAATGTTTGTACCTTTGTATTAGCATCGAAACTCTTCTCTCAGGGCTTCGTACAACGGTCAGAACATGCGATAATGGCATTGTGAAAGATCCAGACTGTAGGGTTAGTTCAAGAGCTTCCCAAACTATTTGTCATATGGAGTCAAACTTTGTCATAAGGCAAAATGACATTCCTCCCTTGATGACGGAGTGTACAGTAGTAATCACCATTAATTGTTCTCAGTTTTCCTTGTTTTTTTTTGGAATCATTGGAAAGTAGAAACGTTCGTGCGCAACTTGCGGATGACGCACTCTCCATCTTTCATCTCTAGCGGAATCACGGCGCTCCCAATACGATGAGAGAAACGTCCAACCAAAGAAAAAGACTATGAATAAAAATAATATGTATATCATTTCTTTATTATTTGCTCAGCAATTTTTTTTTCGAAATTCTCGTTTATGTTTGAATGATCCCACGTAATTTTAACTTATCTTTATCTAGTACTGTTAAAAGCACTCCCATATTGCTCTTCTGGCTTTATAGAAAAATTTGTAGCAGTTTTAAAAAGTTCAAAAAGTAGCTTGAATTTCTTCTAATTATCTGCAACATTTCCGTCTAAAATTAACAAAGGAATGGAATTTTGAGATTATGAACTCGTAGTCTGAATTACCCAAAGTCAGTGGGTTGGCTGAAAAAGCTTTAAAATTGCATAAGAAATGCTTAAAAATGCATTGATGATGAAAAAGATATTTTTGGAGTCTTATTGTAGCAGCGAAATTTGCCTTTAAAATATATGGGTTACTCTCTGTCTCAAATGTTTATTAATAAGGCGTGTAAGAGTAAACTACCTATCGGCTTTGAGTTACTTATGTCCAAGCTTTGTGTAAATGTTCAGGAAAGGTTGATTGACAGACAATAGCATAATGTTCATTAGGAACAGAATTAATTTACGAAAATCTAGAAATGACTGTAATATATATATGGATATTGAACGTTATAATAATCTGGATAATGATGAAAATAAGGACGTTCGACTTTGGACGAAATGTTGGACCTTATAAATTAGTCTGCATCCATTGCCCTATGGGCGTGTAATAAAATAACTAAACAGGTGAGTTTTGTAAAAATAATTTACCTTGTAAAATAAAGGAAGTAAAAGTATATGGGAATTATTATTACGTTTTCTGTCACTACAAATGACAGCCGATAATCACTCATTGAGTAGTCTTCTTTAGAAGTCTAGCGCGCGTGTTATTCTTAGTTAATGAAGTGTTGTATGTTATATCGCGTGTTATTTTAAACAACACAATACATCGTTTAAGAAAATCCAACAATCAGTACCAGAAATATCGCAAAACAAATTCATTCTTAAACAAAAATGTGGTAAATTTTGCATAAAAACCGGCTTCATCCCTATCACGTGCAACGAGTTCAAGCGTTAATGCCACAAGATCATATCCAAAGAGTACATCTTTACGACTAGCTTTTATGCGAAAACGCTCGCAATAAAAATTTTACTAAGTTTATTTTAACAACAGATATATCAATTTTTATTCGCAATAGGATAAATAATTTTGGAAATAAGCACGTATGGGCTAGGGAAAATTTCCACTTTATATGGGGAACTAATTTTCAGCAGCTATTCTCTTTGAATGCCTGAACGGTGTTATGAATCGGTGTTAATCAGTATATGTATCCGATCTTTTTTCTCCCAGACGGAATAACTAACTTAGACTATCTTCATTTTTTGGAACGAAATTTGGCGGAACTACTTGAAAATGTGTCCTTAAATATGTGGTGCTTTATCCCATTTGAAACGCAAAATTCGAAACTATTTATATGTATAATCAATTTCCCAACAGGTGCATAGATCGCAATGAATCTGCGAGATCGCCCAACTTAAACCAAAGCGATTTTTACTTATAAGGGTTGCACAAAAAACTTGATATTTACGACTGAAGTTAACATAGTGGAAGACTTGAGCAAACGCCATATAGAAAAACGCCGCGGAAATAATTTGAGGAAAGACATTGCTTTTAGTAGCATGTACAGCGTTAGGGATAAGGCGAATGACAATATGTGCGAACAATATCAGTGGTAATAATTTGAATATCTTTTATACATCTCATTGAACAATAAATAAAAGGTTTCTTTTTTATTAATTATATACACCTATATTTCCGTTGATTTTCAGATTTCGAAAAAATATTGCACAAAAAATAAACTTAATTTTATAAGGTCTATATATTGTGCTAAAAGAAAGACCCCCAACTTAAAAATCACGCTGTATAATGTGTAATATCCTCCAGACTAAATGGGATGATTATTCAAAAGAAGGCAATTATATAATTCGTATTTTCCATTTCAAACTACAATGTTGTGTAGTTGAAAGATGATTATATTTTTTATGTTTGTTCCATCATTTTAAGTCATTATTGTTGTAGTGGCTAAATACATTTTTTAGGCCAAAAAAAAGTACATAATTGTAGAAATCTTTTTGTTCTACTAGAAAAAAAAGAATATAGAACTAAAATAATAGATTTTCCACTGGCTTTCTTAAATTAGGACAAACTTCAAACAATTATAAAGGTAAATGTAAAGAAAAAATAATGCGAACATATAATAATATCTCTAATAAAAATAAAATAGTAAGAAAATACATGGAAAAAAAGAATCCAAGAAAAGTAGAATATTTGAAATTCCTGACCAACAAATTAAAAACACTTAATGAACCACAGAAATCACTGCCTCTTGCAAACACACCTTTAGTATTACATTTAGTTTCGTTATACAGTATATACCCAGAAAAGGCGTTATCTGGAGCAGAAAACATGCGATAAAAAAGTTCCTTCATGGCTTGACTGTTAATATTTGAAGAAAATCGCGAGTACGTTCAGAAAGGAAATTACTCATAAATGAGCTTTACTACGAAAATAAAAGCGTTCAGAAAGAGGCAACAATTTTTTAATTTTTATTAGAATATTTTCATTCAGGAAGAACCATATCACCGACGGAGATCAAAGTTTCAAATTGAATTGATAAATACCTACACAACTCATGTCGGATATTAGTTTGGAGGAATCACTCGCATAAATGTCAATCATATATCTGCACCATCCTATTTTTGTATCTTTTTGCTTCCGTTTCAGAAGTACGAGTACCTCCACGATACGACCTAATTTTTTATGCAATTTTTTATTAACAATGGAGATCGAATATTTAGATTCTTATCAAAAGAGGCCTACTTATGTATGTGACTCGCCCATCAGTCAACCGTGCTGTATTTAAATCCATTTCAGTCACGTTTAAATTCAATATTCGAACTAAAAATATTAAACGGAAACAGGCCTGAGGAAATCCTAGAGTACTGTCAACGACATTTCCAGAAATTGCTTCCTGAATGAACCACTTTTGAAAGCGTAAAATTAAACTATTGCACGAAAGTTTTCATAGGATATACATACATACATGCCACACTATAACTTTTCACTAGTTAAATATTAGAGTGGAAGCCTTTCCAGACACTTGACAACTTGTTTGGGTTAGTACTGACTTTAGGGTCACTACTGTGCATTAGATATTTTTTCCTGATTATCCACCAGGTATGTACACACATACATTACATATTAGTAGTACAGATCTACTTAATACATACAAGAAGAGGAATGTAAATAGATAAATTAAGAACAAGAATGTCTTCTCGTACAACCACTAAATAATTATGTAACGCGTTCCAGTTGTATTTATACCGAACAAACAAAGCCCAGATTTAGTTTCATAGTAAATGTCAGAAGTAATGGTCGTTCGTGCCGTATGTTTATTTCATTCGGTCCGGACATTGTCATAATGCGACAACGAAATACACTACACAATTCTACATCAGCTACAACTTTCGGCTTTATCGTTTATTAGAACAGCCTTCGAAGTGCAAATTCTTGCTACTGCATAAATTATCTTGCTCTTTCACTTTAAAGCGATAGAACTCCTTGTCATTTTTAATGTATAATGAATTTGAAGGGATTTGATTGTCGAATCATCTAAGTGTCATCTACTTTTTGCCTCTGTTCTATCTGATATTAAAGTTGTTGAATTGATTAAATTTAGTATCAATGATATTCATGATATTCTTAATACAAATGAATAATAAGTTAATTTGGTTATAAATTTTATGCAATAAAAGGAAATTATAGCAATATTTTTGCATAATCGAATGTTCACAAATATTTGTTAATTACGATGAAAATTATTATTACATACATAGATTATAAATTTATAAATAGTTTCACAAACTAATATGAAGCGTATGTTTGCAGGATTGTATTAAACACTTTGATATATTGACTAGGCAATACCGGTATAATTATTATGCAAATATTTCGCATATTTCTTGATAGTTTTATTCAAACTTATAGATATTAGATGTATAAGGACAAAAATAAAATGTTTCGTTTTTTATATGTAGTATATTATGTTCCAAACTTAGGTCTCATATGTGTCAAAATATACATACAATTGCAAAATAAAATTGTATAATTAGAACACATGAGGTAATTAAAGTAGAAGACTTAATGAAAAAAAATTAATATTAATTGATAAAAAAAGATTGAATCCCTCTGAATTGAAACTGTTGCAGTGGCACATACAAATTCTTGGAGAATTGATTGTTGAATGTGACAACGCCGTTGTTATCTAGTAAAAGTATTACATACTATTGGGTTAACATGAAACTAATTTTGAAATTTAAAACCTTTATTCAATGTTGAGTTTTCCATTTTGATTGGTACCTCTTTGCCGTCTTTCTATTAAAGTCATAGAACATTTATTCCTTTTCATCAAAAAACGAAATCAAGTGAATCAATTTCAGATTTCATTAGCAGTAAAAATTTGAAAACTTTGAAATAAATGATAATGTAGGTTGAAGATAAAGGCTGCACCATGGAGGTGACATAGCAATCTAACCAAAATCTAATCATTTTTCACCAGTCCCTAAAAATGTTAGTGCTTTTGTAGTAAAATATGACTCCTTTATGGATTTTTTCTCAAATTTGGTCTTTTTTTTATTCCTTCTTCCAGTTTTATTAATTTTGCAATTTAACCATGATTATTTTCGAATGACGTCATTAGCAATCTATTTTTCATCAAGGAGTTGTTTGAAAAACGATTCGAATTCGTAAAGTGGCAAATGCTCATTCGCTGTATTCAGTGAATTTCTATCATTTCACATGGAAACCAAATATCTAGCTTTTTAACGAATCGAAGACTTTTTATATAATTTTCAATTGTTGTATGTAATGAATTTCATTTCTTCGCAATCCCTCGTACAACTGCATGATAATCAGATCCAAATAAGAGATCGGATTTTTTAGTTAATAGGCTTACAAAAATAATATCGCTAAAGATAGATACCTGGTAGCCTATCATCAAAATCTGCCATGTTACCAAAGCTAACATTTTATAATAAGATCTGATGAAGCAGGCCTCGTGGCTTATTCCTTTTGGCAACCCAGATTTTACCAAACCTTCCCTTTCATAAAACAATTTAATGAAAGTATATGTAACATTTATAAAATGAAACAGACTTGAATGTTAAAACAAAATAAAATGCAAATTTTTCTTTTTATTTTATTTCATTAGCCTACTCTGACATTTTGGCGTTAACTAGTAATTCAAAGAAGTTCATAAAAACATTGATTTGTGAAAATCAAAATTACTTTACTGGTAATCTTATACAGGGTGTCCTTGAAATGCATGCTGTAAATTTCGCCACGAAATTATGTCAAAACTTTATGATTTGAAACAAAAATCATTTTGGAAAAGTGTGTAGTTTGGGAGCTATTAAAGATCAAGACTCTGGAAAAAAAACATCTTTTTTGTTATATCCCAAGAATGTCAGAATGGAAAACTTACTCTGCATTCATTTATTAGTGTAGGGCTTATTTTGATGTATTACTCCCATCTACCCGCAATGTACAAGGAGTAAATTCTTGGCCATCTTCGTACAAGAATGACCAGAGCTTTGTACTAGGCGCCTACATTGTATTAATTTTTTCATAACGATACCATGCCTCTTTTATCCATGTTTTCGATCCCTTGGAAATTTTTCGTACGAGTATAATTTAGCACAGAAAAAAATTTTCTTTTCTTGAGCGTTTAATAGTAAATTAAATAAATTGGGTATGTAAATGAAGGCGAACGATAAATGTACAGGAAAATTTTAAAAAATCATAGAAACCTCGAATCATATGAGGTGTTCCAAATGTCCACCATTTTAAAGTTTTTTTTTAGAAGTTATTAGAAAAAGTGACGTTACATTTCCAATTTATTTCAATTACAATTAAATGTTTGAAAAAAGAAAACAATTTTTTTCTATGTAAAATGATCCGGTACGAAAAATGTCCAAGGGATCGAAAATATGGATAAAGAGCCAATGCATCGTTAGGAATAAAATTCATACGATGCCCATTCCAGAGTTATGGTCATTCTTGTACGAACATAGCCAAGAACTTATTACTTGCACAGTGGGAGTAGACATGGATGATACATCAAAACAAGCCCTGTACTAAAAAATAATTGCACGGTGAATTTCATTGAAATCCATTCTACAGATATAATAAAAAAAACATGTTTTTTTCAAGAAATTTGATCATCAATAGTCTCTAAACGATATACTTTTCCCAAATGGGTTTTGCACCAAATCGCAATTTTTTTACTTAAAGAATCTCATGGTAACATTTTTCGCGTACATTTTAGGGACACTGTATTCTTAGCATATACATATATATTCATCATATCTCAACCATAAGTAAATAGAATTCTAGTGCTTTTTGGCATTTACCGTTAATATCAAATATTACATGTTTATCCAATGTGTATGAAAAAATCAAAGGCCTTCGACCTAAAGTGACCAAAGGTCAATACCAAAGAGATGAATAATAACCATGACACTTCGTCAAACAGTTGCAGCGAATAAATACGCGAATTTTCAGTATGGTTTTTTTCCAGTTTTATTTATTAAAGCTTCATTGTTTCATTTTATCAAAAAAATTTATGAATTACCTATCTATCAAGCAGCATATACACTTCTAAAAATTTCATTTGAATATGGAAACACAACGTAAATTTTTGTACATATGTGGTTTACGCAAATGGGAACGCAACAATTTTAATTTTTGTTTCAATGGGAAAATTTGCGTTGGGCGTCATATCGGGGACAATTTTTCAATAAATCTAGATGCAACTTTAGGGTCCAATAGAACAATTAAGAAACAGTTTATGTCGTAGAGGAACGAAAAAATAGTTTTGTTTTGTCCCAAATATAGTTTACGTTAAACCTGTTGACACGTTTTTAACTAGGAAACAATTCCTTCATTAAGTGAATTAATGATTACTCTAAGAACAGTACTCTATTGCTTGTAATATCATACGTCTCCTTATTTCATATTAAATATAAAACTAGGATCCTCATTTATGACTACGAAAAATCCGAAGATAACAAGAAAAACAAAATGAAAGGAAAATTACGAAAATCTCGAATGCTAAAGTTATAATTAAAGCGAATAAAAAACAAAGAAATCTGCTTCGCTAGAAGATAAAAGAATTCTAGATTTTTCTCTATTTAAATCTTTAAAGGAAAAAGAAAGTAATTGCAGCTTGTTATCATTTGTACATAATCACTTATGCGAAGCTGAGTAGTTCGATCAGGTCAGGAGTATATTTATTTTGCTTTAACTTATATAAGACAGTTTTCAAAACTTACCGGTAAACAATCCTTCCTTTTCTGAATTATTCAATATGACAATTCGAGTAACCCCATGTTTCCGTTTGCGCTGTTTTCTATTGCGGCCAGACACGTGATTATTATTACGATTATTATTATTATTTTTAGTATTCTCTGTGTAAAAACTCGTTCACATTCACTTTGCATACGTATCTTAACAGAAAAACATAACATAATGGAACATAACGTACTGATTTCTATTCACATTCAAATAAGAATATGAGTTGAAATCGGATCTTTTCCGTATAAATGCAGGGTAACTGTATACGAAATCTATTAGTTTTCCGTCATTCATTGTAAACCGAAAATTTATTTAAAAAACCAGCGTTTTTTTTCACGACGACGTTCAACAAGCCAAATAACAAACGAAAATCCGCGATCTGTCAAGACTGTCAAAAGTCATTTTGCGGTTCACTTCTTATTGGCTTAAGTTGAAGTTGACTAAACCCTTATGTCAGTTACGTAATGTGTGATACGTTTTAATTGAATATGAATGTTAACATCCACTTCAATATATTTCAACTTTTTGTACTATTTGTTCATTTTGTTAAGATAACTATGCAAAGTGGATGTGAACGAGCCTTAAAAATCGGGAGCACAATAATGTCCTAATTGAATCGCGTGAAAATCGCGTTACCTGGGCAAGCACGATGACATTCTAACATAAAAAAATATGGACAGAAAATAGTAAACAAGTTGGGGTGGAAAATTTTCAAATTTTTTCGTAACTACGTATTTTATCCTAAAATTCCAGTATCGACGGGTTATTTTTAGTTTAAAAGTTCATTGAAGTATTGTTCGGGATGCATGAAATTAGTGAAAACGTGAAGTGGCTGATATTTTCCAGAGATCAAACTAGCAATGAGTATTTGTAAGTACGTATTCAATTCTTATACAAATCGGCTATACCGTTTATAGGGTTTAGGTTTATTTGGCTGCATTTATACAAAGTATCTAGGTACTCAGCTTAAATACAGAAATCAATGTTATATGAAATAGAGTTGATACAGCGTGTCCCGTAAATTAACGTCATCCCTTGGAGGGTCGATAGGCCAGCTCAATATAAATCGATTATAATTTTAATTTACATGAAATAATAATAAATTTGCATGCATCATTAGCTTTAGATGTTTTTTTTTCTCGAAAACCATTGCTTCTAACGATGTCAATAAGGTATTAGCCCTTTCTTAAGCAGAAAAGATAGGGAAAAAAATTCTTTCAGCTAAAAGTAACATACATCGTGGCATAAAAAAGTTGCAGTTGTTTTAAAAGCATCCGATTGTTCCATTGTGGCGCCCTCTAGAAGATACAATGAAATCGATAATAAATTTGAATTTCTCATCTCAAAAACCCCCGGATATGGAATTTCGTGAAATTAACTGGAAGAGATCGAAAGATATTAAAGAAAATGTGATTTATTTTTTCAACTTTGTCTCCTTGTATTTCAGTTAGAATCAACTTTTGAACTAAGGCAAGTTTCGTTAAATCGATTTATTTTGAGCTGCCGTATCCACCCTCTAAGGGACGACGTTGATTTACGGGACACCCTATATATTTGATTCTCCTATAAATGACCAAACCTTCATTTTTTAATAGTACATCTATATTTCCAGATGATTATTACATTAAAATGATTTTTAACTTTAAAACGCAATAACCCTCTGGTCTCCTCTAATAAATCCCTCAATGTCATAGAGAATTATATGTAAACTGATCCATTTGAATCGTCGATTATTTGCGGTTATTCGATGTATCGATAGGCTAAACAAACGAAATTGCCTTGTCATTTGAAGATCTAATCAGCATTAACTTGAATTGAAAAGCAAATAGGCTAATTATATTTGATAGAGGCGGATCGATACTTTTTCCAAATCTTTAATCTAAGTTTTTGTTTTCCTTTCGATAAATGAAGATTAATTTGAAAAAGTCGAGCGTGATACATATACAAACAGTACGCAGCTTGCAATCTTAAATCTGGAAAAAATCCAGGCCCATACGTTTGAACTACAATATATTTTAACGAAATATAAATTAAGGTTGTCAAGCTACACATCCAGGAACACGTGTTTTAAGTTTATACGAGTACATCTGACAACAATTAAAGTGTTAAAGTTATATCCACACAGTTTCGCATGCATAAACATGTCAGTTAAAGCGCAATTTAACGGTAAAAGCGACTACTTTCCTACTCATTTTAAATGCAGATTGTTTTTCGTTTGCCGAAGTTGGGATCGTTTCAGAGTTTACGATCGAGGCTTTAAAATGTCCTTTTAATAATCTCGCTTTATTTTAGGCGATCATACTTCCTTACTGTAACTGTAGTTGCATTTTTCTTCTGACAGTTTAACTCTTTAACAAAAGAAAAAGAGAAAATATTGACATTTATATGTCTATGAAATTCAATGTAAAAAAGCACTTATTTCAGGGAAACTTATTTTAAGAATTTCGAATAATAACCACGAATTATACATATTTTTGCCTTTAATGCAATAAGAACAAGGAATTTTTTACAGATTTAGCAAGTTTTCAAGATATGTTAGCTCTTTTGCCTCAGGAGTTGTTTCACATTTCATTGCTTTAGATCCTCTGTTTGTAAAATTTTTTGCTCTAAATCGTGATTTTTCGAGGTATAAGTTTTGGACAGTGACACAAGCAGATCGTTCTTTTCTAGCTCAAATAATGGACAGCTTTGTTTAACGACAAATCAGAGCCGAAATAAGGATGATGAAACTATCGATGATAAAGTTTGTTGTCCATTTTGTCAACTTGTCGTATTAAGAACAACGTTAAACATTTATAGAAAAGTTGGTGGTTGATACTTATATACGATAAAACAACTATGGAGATGGAATCACACGGTTTTGATATTATATATTATTTTGATTTTGGGACGTGCCTGATGTTTATAACCAAGTCGATGATCAATGGCCTCAAGGGTGGCATGTTCTATGAGTAGATCAATTTACTGTTAACTTGTCTTCACTCATTGACAATAATTCTTTAGTATTTTCTGACCTTAGGAGTCCCTAATTTGTAAGATCAAACTAGATATAACCAGATATAAACCTATACATTTTGGATTTGTTATTTTATTTTAGACATTGGAACAACTTCACATTAATCAGCAATATTTCCAAACATACACAGTTATGTTCGAATTCAACTAATTAATTCAGTTTTCCCATTGTTGATGGCTAATATGTCGATTATGCAATATTTGATTAATTACTGGCTGTAATTTTGTAACGAAGCCGCTACTAAAAAAACCAACTCTCATGTTCTAAAATATCTATTCCAAAAAGGTGTCGTTTCAAAATTGTATTATTTTTGTTTTTTAAGAAAATTTCAAAAATATTTAAATGTTTAAAAACCGATTCAATAAATAAACCTATTAAAAAATCATCCCTAAATACAATGATATTCAAATATTTATAGTAAAATTTTAAAATATTAGAAGTAGCCAATAATTATTGAACACACTGTAATGTCTGTTGACAAGGCAGATGCAAAATTTCATCCAAATGAAATTCGGATCTGAATATTTTATGGTTATATCATCCGGATCGCCCCCATATGGCATCCCTGCCGTATCTGTCATTAAGCGAAGCCTGTCGCTGAAATATTTTCCGATTAAATGTTAATTGATCGTGCAAAATAACCCGGACTTCTAAAGGGCCATACCAGTGTTTTAAAATTCCGTTTTCGGGAAAAAATTTTAATATTGAAACGCGTCGTCATCGCGACCTCAATACCTTCATACATATGAATAAAAAAAATCAGTAAAGCGATCAATCAATTGATTGGTTATTTTCTTTCAGTTTGCGTGCAATCGATCACTCCCAACAAGAGCCAGACTAAATTTCTTTTAGAGAAACCTTTTGCCCTTCAAGTATATCCTACTGGAACTTCTTTTGTAAAATTTGAGTCAACGAGCCAACTTTTTATAAAGTGTCATCTATCTTTTGCCAAAGCATCGTCAAAAAGCTTTGGAAGAAAATACATATTTATTTAATATCCTTGTTTTTAATCAACAGCTTGTTAATTATGTTATTTCCTTGTAATTATCCGGACAAACAACAACAAAAAATTAATTAATTTTAACCTAATTACAGAAAATACGGTTTATTTTTAGTTTCCCTAAGGATCTTCAATTGAAACCTTTCTAATGTAATGACACGAATTAATTTAATCCGCGTTTTTCTCGTTTAATAGCACTGCGGTAATTAATCTCCCAATTATGTAATTACATCCCCAGAGGAAGGAAATTTGAGAAATGTCAAACATTTGATGAGGAACGAACGGAAGCTCGAAGACAATGCAGAAGAGCGAAAAATGTGAAATTAATTTAATACTTAAGAGGTCATAAGCTGAAAATTCGAATGAGCAGCAGTAGTTGTCGTCAATTTCAATCCCCCGGACTTTTGTTCCCGTTTTATAACATTTAATACCGTAACTTTAATGAAATAGGACTCCAGTTCGCACCATCGTTCTTCGCATATCGGGGAAATTAATGCTTAATAAGTTTCATAAACTTTATTACTAACATGACAAATAGAGAAAGTTTCCTTCAAGGGTAGAAGAGGTGTGGAACATTCGCTAAAGTTTAATATTTAGGTACTTGAAAATAGACTTTAATTTGCCGACTTTTCCTCAGGTACATATTTGGATTTTATTAAGTTAAAAGATTCTCTTAATATTTGGCAAATAGGCCGGGAAAAGTGAACGTTCTACCGAAATTAATAAGAACTTAATGTCATCTTAATAATATCATTGAAACTTTAATTGAAATTTCAAAGTTTTCTGGTCAAATAAAAACTGAAAAAAATCTGTACTCTTGTTTGATGTATTTCTACAAAGAAGTGTATAAAAGTTTTACTTTTAAATGTAGAACTTAATTAAAGTTTGTTCAAAAACTACTTTGTTTAGTTGCTCATTTTTGAACAGATTGAGTGCTGAAATGCTCTTAAAATGTTCATTGTTATTTTAGTTTTTCCTTCCAATGGATTTAATAAATGAATAAATTTTAAAAATAATGTCAAAATAGAATGAATATTGGAAAATTTATTTCGGAAACTTAATTGAACCAGAAAATAAAAATGTATATGAGTCAGTGCAAAATTAATTAAAGAAAACCTTGAATGTCTTTGATAACATTAAAAATTTGTAAGAAATATACAACGATGGCCATGCGAATAAGAACGCTCCTTTTTTCAACAAAACTTCCCCAAATAATGCGTAAAAATAATTAGAAAAAAGTGATTTGAGAATTATCAATTTAGTAATTTAAGTGTTTTAATATTTTTTGATATAATCTTTGAAATTTGTGAAAATATGACGATTTTCAGAAATGGTCATTTTTAGAAAATGAAAGGTAATTTTTAGGAAAAAAATCCAGATGTACATTTTATAGTATATAATTAACGGAATATTTTCCAAAAAGTTACCTTAAAATCGGTTAGATACCGCAGAAAATGCAGCAGTTCAAAACTTGCAGAAAAACAATGATATTAACGGATTATCCTGAAATATTGTGCTAAATTGAAGAAGATATACATACTCGTAGATATATGAGAAAATGTGGAATTACAAAAAGTAAATTCATAATCAATACAAAAGTTGATTGTTCAAAAATTTTAATTAGAAAAAAATTAAAGTCGAGAATATTTAATATTAGATATTAAATCTGATTTGTAAGTTGCGAATTTGTGATGAACTTGGGGGAAGAGGTTAGTGATCACATACTGTCCGAATAAAAAGGATACCATCGAGAAACATGGTAGTACAGAACGTTGGGATTCTGGTTGTTAAAAAAACACTCTAGAAAAGGAAATATAACAAACATTGGGAAATTGCAAACAGGCAAAGTCTCCAATGGATAGAACAACGTTCGACAGAACTAAACAATTACTGGGAATAGAAAAAGATAAACGAAATTTGGCCATTGCTCTACTTAGAAGACTTGTCATACTACTTTGAATATATGTACTTGTTTAAGTTCAGACTTGTCAAAGAACAAATCTGTCGGTTGTAAAGAGCAAGGAAAGATAGAGACCAGATTGTGTATCGCTGTTCAAAACATATCTTTTCGAATCATTTTCTTGTGACGATAAGTTCAGTATTGAAGATAAAGAAGGTACCTTGGGCTAGTGCATCACAATTACAAAAAATCATATAGGATCTAAAGATCTAAGGAGACCAGAGGTTGACAAAGGTTCTACTGCTTATCAGTATTTGTGATTGCTATACTTGGAAACAAGTAGGTACAGTGGAGAAGGATTATAAATAAAACTTTTGAATGGGATACAAAACTTTAGAGTATGTCGATTATGTTTACATAACACTTACAATTTCCAGAAAGTAATTAAAAATAATACAGTTCATATTTTATTTGGTCATATAAAACATTAATGGATGATTCATAGACTCTCCAAGAAGAATAATAGGAAAACATTATTAGAAAATTTATGGGTAACTGTACTAGTAAGAGGATTATAAAACTATAGAGAATACCGAAAAAATTGGAAGTTCGATAACCCGTAAAAACAGGTGAACTACAAAAAGTGAGCTCTGAACTGACAAATAAGGATATTAAAAACAAAATATTGGTTCATTTTATAAATAATATAGAAAAATATGTTATTAAAGGAGTAAAGAACGAACAATTAATACCTTTTTTCCTGGCAATAAATTTTATGATTTATAGATCTCATCCAGTTCAGTGGCAAGCAGCAGGTTTCATTTTTGTTCAAGTTATATCAGAGAGTCAGGTTGACCGCTAATAATTTTGATAAATTTCTATTTGATTGATTTATATAAATGTGAGTGGATGATGATGAAGCTCGTCCGAGAGGAGAAACTCACTCTCTCAGATGATGGATTGAGACAGTTTGACGCGGGATATTTTCTCCACTGGAGTAATAACACGATCGGTCCTCCCGGAAATGTCATTTGATCAAGATTAATTCAATGTTAAACTGATAAAAGTGTTTATTGTTTGAAGGAGAAATGAATATTTAACAATTAGGTATCTACGGTGCTGCAAAATTGAAGAATTGTTTATAGAACGGAGTTTAATCATTTTGTAAGTATGAAATTTTAATTAAAATTTACTTTGTGAAAAGCGTCTCTGTGAAGTCGGTTTCATTTTTTTTCCTTTAAAGGTAATCTGGTTAAGCTTCGATGGAAACTTGAGTAAAAATGCGGTCTGATATTAATTGCTTTCCTCTAAATATTGAATAAGTATTTCAATTCGAATTTTCTAAGAGTAAACTTAATTTAGATGTTACTCAATTGCTCAAGCAATGTTCTTTATTCTTTTTATTACGATTATGATTTTAGAGAGTTTTTAACCAAGCGATTTTAAACCCAGTACAGCATTTCCTTCTATACATTGATAATCCAAAACCCTAATACCTGAGGGAGATTCTCAAACCATGAACGAGATCCTCTAACTTGAGCCATAGGGGAGCTTTGATTTTTCGGATACTTCTTTCACTTGAAGAAATCCATGAATTTTACATTGTCAGTTGCTACGAGTGGATTCTACTTTTCTGGAATATTATTCAAAAATAATCTGAGCGCAACTCTTTTTCCAGTCTGTGGAACTTGATTAAAAAAATACGTCAAATTTTTTCGTTTTCAAATCGTATTAATAGTAATAATGAAAAATCCACAATATTACTGCATTTGACGTTGCAAAGCTCTTATCTCGAGCGCCGCTTTGATCTCGTCGAGCGCAGCAAAAGACGTTCGATTGCCTTTAAAAAAGTTCAATATTTTCTATACCGCCTGATTGGATTTGGAAACTGTCGAAGATAAAACCTTTTACTACAGAAACGTTTACAAGAAAACATCTTTATTAAATTTCAATAAAATTAACGGTTTTCTATTGCTGTTTACTTTATGTAAATGGAGTGTAGAAGTTGCACTCTATATTTTACAAAAACGTTTACTAAGCAGGTTAATGACGACTGTGTAGCATAATAAACACCGGCCAGAAGAGGATTAAGTATTTAGAAGGGTAATTCATTTCGTTCTGTGGCGTGTGGACGAATTAAATAAAAATGATAATTACCGGAACGAAAAAAGGACGTTTTGTTTAAAGTCGAAACGCAACTTTTGTTTAATTTTAATGGTCCTAATGCTTTTTTTCGTAATTTTCCGCATTCAGAGGTTTCTGAAATGAAATTTATTAATGAAAAAGTTTGGTACATACAATAATTTAAAGTAGAAATTATTCGGGACCGTAGTTTTTGGTCTCAAATATAGCCGTCCTACATGACATAAATTGTGGCTTAAAGTGCCCCGTTTATTAGCTGGCGGAAGGCCAGATCTAAAGTCCCAAGTTTGCTATCTTCCTCTGGGTGTCGCTAGTGAAAGCGAGAAACCAAATTTAATCAACAAATTTTAAAGTTCTTAGCGCCGGCAAACTTTCAAGTCGTTTCGACTAATAATGAATAGCCCCTACTAAATTATTATTTGCAAATTTCACGATGAAAGTTTCGTGTTTCAGAAAAAAAAGCCAAGTATGGTATTGTACTGAAATATAAAGCACGATGACATTTTCACAAAATAATATATTGAACCGTAGAAAATTCAATTCTCAAAATGTATTGTTGGCTATTTGCACTTGACGCTTTATACGGTTTTTGAGGGGGACCGTACCGGCTAAAATATCGGCAGTTTCATTTATTTCAGACAAAAATGACTATCGTTCCCATTCTCGTTCAAGTGGGAACGTCGCCCAAATTTATTAGGCAGTGATATACTCCGGCAAAATATATTGGTCCGGGTTGCTACTACTGTTGCTGCTGCATTCGTAGGGAATGGGCAACATTTCAGTTTCAGAGAGATTTCATTCTCCGAATTATCGACCATGGCTGACGGAATTCAAATCAACATTGTTCACTAAATATTATGATGGATAACGTCTAAATTTCTCCGTCTCCCTCTATTTTCCAGTCCATATAATATTGAATATTCTTGAATTTTTTTTAATATAAGCTTGAGTTTGTGTATTTAGGATTCTGCATTAAAAATAAGTAGATCAAGTTGTTAACCACAGGTTTTTTTAGCGAAAATAATTATACTTTTTTTATGCCACATTTTACTTTGATGCTATAACAAAAAATAAGTGTGTGGTGTTGTAGAGGGAAATAAACTGAAATATCTTGGAAATTAAGCAATAAACCGAATATTTTCCGTAAACAAAAATATTAATATAGATAAGTGGCTAATTTAAAAAACGAAACACACTCACCATAAGTGCATGCAAAAAAAGTTAATGTAAAACCTATATGTACATGTCCATAAACACCATAAACCTCCACTTCTCCCTTTGTTTTTACAAATTTTGAAGAAAGAGTGCGCATAATTTAATTATGTTTTATTGCCAAATTTAAAAAAAAAATTAAAAAACACCAAACATAATTTGTTATTAAACTAACTTTAATACCTCGTATAAGTAACAAGGAGAGACTCATGCTTGCCCATCATGGATTTTCATGAAATTTTGTATATATGTAGATGGCTATATACAAATCATACCCAAAATAATAGTGCGTATTTCTCAAAAAAAGGGAGAACAACGTATTTTAAATTTTAACAATCCTTTATAATATAAATAAATATAAATCTATATTATAGAGTGTGGACGTTTTGGGTGGAGTAATCCACATAAATAAGAACCCATATATCTATGGCCAAAATCCTCGGATACGTTGGTTTTTATTTTCGGTTGCGATGTTTTTGGTAATAAATCAATCTATACAGGATGACCTAAAAACAAATTACGACACTCAACATGATTTTTTCAAATAGAAATATGTATTTTTATTTCTTTTTTCAATTTTGCTGCAAATTCTAGTATGTTTTATATGTCTTATATCTAAATGCAGCAGTTACCAACAAATTTACGATTGAACATATCAATAATTAAAACCATACTTATCAATAACTAAACATTATTGACCTTATGGTACATAATATAGAAAAAACTTTCAGGAAGTAGTTGTAGGCATCATCAAACTTCAATTTTAAAAATATTTTTCATTATACAGACTGATCCAAAGATAAGCACAAGACAAAAAACAATAAAAAAAGAGATAAAAATAAAGAATGTAAAATTAGTTTAGACATATTATTGGAACATGAAAGATGTTTAAATTTTTAAACAGAATTCAAAAATTAAATAAAAAATTTATGTTTCCATTTAAAAAAATAAAGTTGGCTGATGTAGGTAACTTGTTTTTGAATCATTCTATACATAATAGTATGTATTATATATACATTAATTTATCATTAGATAAACCGCAACCAAAAAGAAAAGCGACGTGTCCGAGGATTTTGGCCGCAAATGTACGAAATCTTACGTATATGGCTTATTCCGCCCAAAACGTTCACACAGTATATACATATAAGGCATTATTAAAATTTAAAATGTATTTTTCTCTCTTATTTTTGAGAAGTACGGCCCATTATTTTAGGTACATGACTTGTCCACCTATACATATACAAAATTTCATGAAAAGCCATGACCGGCAACATCTCCTTATAAGTAGGTATAAAACTTTAAAATAAAAAGTACCACAGAAAAGATTCAAACTAATTTAACACCCTATATTTAAAACCATATAAAAAAGTGTAATATTTTTCAATTTAATGTTGTAAATGTTAAAACTAAATATTTTCCAAAGGTTTGCTTTCAATGTTACCAAAAGCTTTGACCAATAAATTTTCTAATTTTATATTACAATTTAAGTCTTGTTTGCAAAGTGACCCGTGAGCAAAGCTATTAATTCGTTAAAGCTCTCCTCAGCATTTCCATTCTATACAAACTGGAGCACATTCAATTTTCAGAAAAATAAGTCAGGATAAGCAATTTTCCGCTAAGAATCGAAGAACTAAGAAGTCTGGCAATATTTCCGATACAATTTCCGAATTCCTTTAGATGCCAAATTTGATTAAAACCGTCCAAGCGGTTTCCAAGATAACCGACCCGACCCTTCCACCCTCTTTAATCGGCTTTTCGAATTCTTTTAACTAATCCTACATAGAAAGTTAATTAACATTTTAGATCAAGGAGATTGTATATAATAAAAATTTATATGAATTTGCTGACACAGATTTTTAAAGAAGTGTCCCAATTGGTTGTATCTCTAGAAAAATCTTGAATTACACAACATGGTATGTAGAGGGTGTTCTAGTAACTTTGTTACAAAACGATATCTCCTTTAAAGATATAGAGAAATGGTTCAGGAATAAATTGCTTGGTTTGAAAAAACACATGTTATGATAAGAGTATATTTTTACTACTTCCGATTATACTGCCAACTTTCTTATTTCAAATGGAAAATTTGAATCCTATATGTTTTTATATTTTTAGATATTAGACGTCAAGGTGATTAAAAATCGTTGGAATTTCACTAACCGTAAACCCAACTCTTTTTAAGATATTTTCGTTTAAAAAGAAAACTCTTCCAAAGAAACTATTTCTACAAAATGTGAAATTTTCCACTAGTTTAAAAGGTAGTCTTGTAAAACTTCGTTGACATGTTATCTGGATATAGTCGATTAGACTGTAAGGAAGATTTTTTATAAATATTATACAGGGCGCTCAAAAAATTATCTCATGTGTTTTAAAAACTATGCTTCCATACTGAAAGAGGATCTACATGAACAAATATTAAAAAATTTTAATAAACTAGGGTCCAGAAATGCTCCCTAAAGGAAATACAATCTATTAAAAATAGCGGTCAAAATGTGGTTTTCATTTAATATTATTTAAACTACTTTAGGCAGAGTTTTCAATTTTAATACGGTATTTGCTACTATCAGTTCGTGCTTTCAGTAATTACCAGCCGTTTCATATCGTGATCAGGGGCGTTCTTGGGGGAGGGGCGCAAATTATTTTTCTTATCCGCAGCGCGGAGCAACGATAATACACAGAAACTTTCAACTCGATTTTTCTAGAAAAATGTGCATCTGGGAGCTTTGAAACTAGGATATGTCTTTTATATCAAAAATATCAGAAAATTATATTTCTTAACAAAAGATGTCCAAAAGTAGAAATGGAAAAAGTTAAAACTAAGAATCAAGAGATATTATATTATTGATAATTTTTCATTCAATTCATGGCAACTTTGTCAACACGGTTACCTGGATACCAGGGAATCCATGGCAACGAGGTGACAGATGGCTTAGTTAGAGCTCGGCACTTTCGAGAAACTGACAAGACAGAATGGTTCGTTTCTTCTGGCAAAGTCAATTATTAAAAACGTTGTATATGGGGAATTCTGTAGAATGACGATCAAATTCATAAAAATTTATAATGGATAGGACAAAGAGAAAAAGGAGTAAGCAACTTCTGGAAATGGATAAAGACAAGTTAAATCTAACAAGGTATAATCCTTTGGGCCCGCTTAATCAAGTTCGAACTTGCCGAACCACCACACTACCGGTAGTGTGCAGGAGAAACGAAAGACAGGCAGTGGTTTAAAGGGGCTTTACATTTAGAAGATCTAAAGAAGATAAATTAGGGACAACTCCTGAGGCTGGTCAAAAATTTCGATATAGAATTGTTAGACTACGATTAAAAATAAGGGAAAGTCTTAGAACATTTAGGGATCTAGATGAAAGGGTGTTGACAGGTATCACACTGATGATCATTATTTTTATGAAACAAAGGACCCACTACTTGACTTATTACAAAAGATTCATTTGATAATGATGCCAATTTTCTTGATTAGAACGTAAAAAATAAATTCAAGATCAAATTGAATGGTGGCATTAAGAACAAGAATGGCAACTATAGAATGTATTTTTAGAAATTTTATCAGATGTTAATGAATAAATCAATTGATTCGTCAAAAAGAAAGACCACGCTACATGTGTAAACTTTGTGTAAATTCTTCAGCTACTGGATCTAGATATTGCTAAATTGTCTTTAAAAGAATCTAACTTTCTATGTATTTATAAATATAACAGAATACATCTAAAGTGTTTTAGAACAAATCAAATTTCTCATTGTTAACCATAGCCTAAAAACTGTGCTGGTCTGGAAAGCGTGTCAGCATTAGTTGCTTTCAGTGGTAGTGGTAGGAGTAATAGTAGCACTAGTATTACTAATCATGAAAAACGCCTTCAACTTAAAATAATTTATCATTGTTTTATACAAAATCATTGCTATTAAACAAATATGTTAAAAAGTTAATTTAATAAACCCATTCTCCTTCGAATAAATCATAAATCAATTTATGGACTTGCACAATCACGCTCTCCGGCAAAAAGTCATATATTACTTACTTTATAACTTGATTTTGGGACCCAAAAGAAAAAGAGAGCTTGGAGTATATAAATTATGATAACATGAAAGCCAGCTGACTGGCGACCATGCCGGACGGCGGTTTTCGCTACAAAACAGTAAAATATGTTCAGAAAATTGGATAATAGTCGAACTGTATATAAAGAAAAAGAATCGATATATACAGGTTTTGTGAGCCTTCCATTTGAGTGATTGAATCAATCGATGGAAGAGTTACTAGTGGAAAAAAATCACTTTTAAAATTAATAAAGTTTCGTGTTACGAGTTCGGATGCAAATTGACCACTTCAGTAAATTTACCTAACTGTCTAAAATCCATATGGAAAATTGAAAATCGGCGTATAGTTGATAAATCGTTAGATGTTCGAGTATGATGTGACTGGTTCACTTTAGGAAAAAGAAACTATTAACAGTATCATCGTCCTATTTATTATAGAACATCGAATTTTATAAGGGGGTAAGTACATGGCTTCCATTTCTTTTGAAAGCCTATTTTTACGTCCGAATAAAACCACTAAACACAAATAAAATAGAATAGAATCCGGTCTCCATGGATCTATAAAAATGATATCCAATTCCTATTTCTTATTCCGGCTCCGTGGTGACCTAAAATGGTTTCATATTATAGTAATATTGATTTTAAAACCGCATTTTCCCCTTTCTTTTGGGACTTATAATTTAATATAGAAAATGTCTAACGGAACGTTTTACGTGAGCCTCCACTCTAAAATAGAATTGTTATCTTCCATTGACTCCGATCGTGAAGAATTCTAAACCCCAAAAAATAATCGTAAAAACAAATATGACCAATACACAAATCATACACACTAAGCTTAATAAAGTTCCATAAAAATGTCCCCTGAAATATATTGAACGTATTTTCCTTGCAGAAACAATGGGAGGGCAAGAACAATACACACTGTCGTTAATGAATGAACCATTGTTTCGGACGGCTTTATTGTCATGTTTGTAATTAGAAAGGGCACGAAGTTTTTAATTATGTTTATTTTTCTCCAATAATGATGTAAGCAATGCATTACCTGATGATAACCAAAAAAGATCAAAACAAAAAAGGATTAACAGTTAAGGAAACATCACAAAAGCGAAAGACACAAACACATCTAAAGGGAAAACTATATATAAACATAGAAAAGACGACACACAAACATAAAAGCCACACAAGACTAACGCACACGAACAATTTTCATTAAACACTGAACGTTATCGCTTATTTTAACTTATATTGCATGTAAAACTTTTAAAATATTTATTAGATATGTATTAATTGCTTCTCAAACTGTGGACTCGTCAATTTCTTGGCTACCGATAACGTTCTAAAAATAATCGTCTTGAAATATTTCTACATTAATGCACTGGACAAATTCTGAAAAGAAATTCCTGTGGGAATTAATACTTTTTGATAAGTGACTGGTTGAGGTCATGAAGAGTCGACTGTTAACCGGGTGAAAAGCTAATAAAGCTTATCATTGATGATAAAATATTTGTAATATATATTTCAATAGTGATAAAATTAGTACACAACAAACGAATTACAACTTGCAATATCAGCTCGATGTAGAAATACTAATTTAAGTATGTACCTTTATGACAATAATTTATTATTTTTTATTTTTTAATTACTTTTTGGCAGACTTAAATCGGGGAAGGTTTATTATTACAATATACTTTTTTTATTTTTTTATTGGGCAGTTGTTGGTCATCAGTAAATTAAACAACCTTTGGTAATTTAACAATTTTTATTAAATATTGGCAAAAAGAATAAATACTGATTTTGAAGCATAAAGTCTAAAAACAATTCTGGACAACAGTACAGAAAGAATATTTTAAATCGCTATTTTTTTTCGAAAAAAATGGCTATTTAAATAATCCTTAGCTATACAGCCTAATAGCTTTAAGGACTTGCTACATTTTTTGGGTATTGCATTTGCAGTGTTCTGACAGTGTTCTACAGAAATACTCCGTCATTTATCATGTCATGCCTCCCAGAAATCCGCTCCATTGTAAATCCCTTTTAATCCAATTTTGTGTCCTAAATGTTTCCAAGAATGTTCTATAGGATTTAAATCTGGAGATTGAAAGAGTCATACCAAAAGCTCAACACTTTTGTGAACAACCATTTTTTTACTAGTCGAGATGAGTGCTTAGAGGCATTATATTAAAACTGTCATTTTAACGGTATTTGTTAGAGTAACATTTTGTTCTCAAAAATATTTCAACAAACCGATCCATTTTCCTTAATTTCAACTAACGGATTAGTTCCCAAATATCTCCAGATTATTATACCACAAGCCCTATGTTTCACTATAGCTTTTCAATACTTTATGTTGTATGTTTTATCCACTGATGTGATCTACAATCACATGTTCGAACATCGTTTGAATTTATTTTCATCACTTGATAGAATGTTATTCCATTTTTGAGTGTTCAAATATAAATGTTCAATAACAAATTGAATCATACTCTCCCGAATCTTTTTGAAAACAAAGATTTCTTTACTACAAATCTTCCTAGAAGGCCAGCTTCACAAAAGCGATCTCTCACATGGTCAGTCAGTTTATCTGTCGAGATGATTTGTGTGGGTCTTTTACGGTTATCTTCTTAATGCTTTTTTCCCTGCGGGAATTAATTTTTCTAGAGCCACTAAACTTTGGATTAGCAAATCGTCCAATATCTAGTGTTTGAAAATACTCTAAAATCTTAGAAACCACACCATTTAGATTTTTTAATGTTTTATAGTTTCGGATTATTTAAATCCTTATTTATTTCATTTTACAAGTTTGTTCTACAAGTCTTCTGAAAAATATTTATTCTTATTTATTTCCAATGATGTACCTATTACTTGAAGCAACAATACAAAAAGGAAGTAAACTAAATGATCACAACAGCTTTGAAAAATTTCAAATAAACCAAATAGTTTCCCTATTTTTGTTTAATGCATAAATAAAAAATATTGATAATAAGGAATGTCTAGGGTCGAAAATATACACAGTTGAGACTGTTTACTATCTTATTAGATTGTTACAATAAAGAAACAATTTGGTTCTTTTATTTATTTTACTCAAATAAAAAACGATATAAAAATATTTACTTACTTTATTCCAGTATCATATTCCCGTATTTTTAAACATTTTCAGGAGACAATATTTTTTTTAACTTACTTACTTTAACTTTTACTTATTTCCTTTCATCATAACTTTAAAATTACGGAAATAGTTCTGCAACATAACCGTCGCCGCATCCAAACTCTTTTAAATAGTTGTGTCGATTTTATATCGGTTGTCGCAGTAAAGCTAGTTTTTTTTAGGAACTAGATCAAAAACTCGTTTTCTGAAAAATGATTGAAAATTCTTTGTTGCTAAAAATTCTTCAATTTAATTTAGCTACCTAATTATTACTATGATAATAAAAATCTACTTCCAAGTATCGTAATTCTTCTTCCACTTTTTTCACATTTGTATCTCATTTTACTTTGTATGCAGAACCGGAATGTCTTCCTTCGTCTTTTTCATCATATNATATTATAGAGTGTGGACGTTTTGGGTGGAGTAATCCACATAAATAAGAACCCATATATCTATGGCCAAAATCCTCGGATACGTTGGTTTTTATTTTCGGTTGCGATGTTTTTGGTAATAAATCAATCTATACAGGATGACCTAAAAACAAATTACGACACTCAACATGATTTTTTCAAATAGAAATATGTATTTTTATTTCTTTTTTCAATTTTGCTGCAAATTCTAGTATGTTTTATATGTCTTATATCTAAATGCAGCAGTTACCAACAAATTTACGATTGAACATATCAATAATTAAAACCATACTTATCAATAACTAAACATTATTGACCTTATGGTACATAATATAGAAAAAACTTTCAGGAAGTAGTTGTAGGCATCATCAAACTTCAATTTTAAAAATATTTTTCATTATACAGACTGATCCAAAGATAAGCACAAGACAAAAAACAATAAAAAAAGAGATAAAAATAAAGAATGTAAAATTAGTTTAGACATATTATTGGAACATGAAAGATGTTTAAATTTTTAAACAGAATTCAAAAATTAAATAAAAAATTTATGTTTCCATTTAAAAAAATAAAGTTGGCTGATGTAGGTAACTTGTTTTTGAATCATTCTATACATAATAGTATGTATTATATATACATTAATTTATCATTAGATAAACCGCAACCAAAAAGAAAAGCGACGTGTCCGAGGATTTTGGCCGCAAATGTACGAAATCTTACGTATATGGCTTATTCCGCCCAAAACGTTCACACAGTATATACATATAAGGCATTATTAAAATTTAAAATGTATTTTTCTCTCTTATTTTTGAGAAGTACGGCCCATTATTTTAGGTACATGACTTGTCCACCTATACATATACAAAATTTCATGAAAAGCCATGACCGGCAACATCTCCTTATAAGTAGGTATAAAACTTTAAAATAAAAAGTACCACAGAAAAGATTCAAACTAATTTAACACCCTATATTTAAAACCATATAAAAAAGTGTAATATTTTTCAATTTAATGTTGTAAATGTTAAAACTAAATATTTTCCAAAGGTTTGCTTTCAATGTTACCAAAAGCTTTGACCAATAAATTTTCTAATTTTATATTACAATTTAAGTCTTGTTTGCAAAGTGACCCGTGAGCAAAGCTATTAATTCGTTAAAGCTCTCCTCAGCATTTCCATTCTATACAAACTGGAGCACATTCAATTTTCAGAAAAATAAGTCAGGATAAGCAATTTTCCGCTAAGAATCGAAGAACTAAGAAGTCTGGCAATATTTCCGATACAATTTCCGAATTCCTTTAGATGCCAAATTTGATTAAAACCGTCCAAGCGGTTTCCAAGATAACCGACCCGACCCTTCCACCCTCTTTAATCGGCTTTTCGAATTCTTTTAACTAATCCTACATAGAAAGTTAATTAACATTTTAGATCAAGGAGATTGTATATAATAAAAATTTATATGAATTTGCTGACACAGATTTTTAAAGAAGTGTCCCAATTGGTTGTATCTCTAGAAAAATCTTGAATTACACAACATGGTATGTAGAGGGTGTTCTAGTAACTTTGTTACAAAACGATATCTCCTTTAAAGATATAGAGAAATGGTTCAGGAATAAATTGCTTGGTTTGAAAAAACACATGTTATGATAAGAGTATATTTTTACTACTTCCGATTATACTGCCAACTTTCTTATTTCAAATGGAAAATTTGAATCCTATATGTTTTTATATTTTTAGATATTAGACGTCAAGGTGATTAAAAATCGTTGGAATTTCACTAACCGTAAACCCAACTCTTTTTAAGATATTTTCGTTTAAAAAGAAAACTCTTCCAAAGAAACTATTTCTACAAAATGTGAAATTTTCCACTAGTTTAAAAGGTAGTCTTGTAAAACTTCGTTGACATGTTATCTGGATATAGTCGATTAGACTGTAAGGAAGATTTTTTATAAATATTATACAGGGCGCTCAAAAAATTATCTCATGTGTTTTAAAAACTATGCTTCCATACTGAAAGAGGATCTACATGAACAAATATTAAAAAATTTTAATAAACTAGGGTCCAGAAATGCTCCCTAAAGGAAATACAATCTATTAAAAATAGCGGTCAAAATGTGGTTTTCATTTAATATTATTTAAACTACTTTAGGCAGAGTTTTCAATTTTAATACGGTATTTGCTACTATCAGTTCGTGCTTTCAGTAATTACCAGCCGTTTCATATCGTGATCAGGGGCGTTCTTGGGGGAGGGGCGCAAATTATTTTTCTTATCCGCAGCGCGGAGCAACGATAATACACAGAAACTTTCAACTCGATTTTTCTAGAAAAATGTGCATCTGGGAGCTTTGAAACTAGGATATGTCTTTTATATCAAAAATATCAGAAAATTATATTTCTTAACAAAAGATGTCCAAAAGTAGAAATGGAAAAAGTTAAAACTAAGAATCAAGAGATATTATATTATTGATAATTTTTCATTCAATTCATGGCAACTTTGTCAACACGGTTACCTGGATACCAGGGAATCCATGGCAACGAGGTGACAGATGGCTTAGTTAGAGCTCGGCACTTTCGAGAAACTGACAAGACAGAATGGTTCGTTTCTTCTGGCAAAGTCAATTATTAAAAACGTTGTATATGGGGAATTCTGTAGAATGACGATCAAATTCATAAAAATTTATAATGGATAGGACAAAGAGAAAAAGGAGTAAGCAACTTCTGGAAATGGATAAAGACAAGTTAAATCTAACAAGGTATAATCCTTTGGGCCCGCTTAATCAAGTTCGAACTTGCCGAACCACCACACTACCGGTAGTGTGCAGGAGAAACGAAAGACAGGCAGTGGTTTAAAGGGGCTTTACATTTAGAAGATCTAAAGAAGATAAATTAGGGACAACTCCTGAGGCTGGTCAAAAATTTCGATATAGAATTGTTAGACTACGATTAAAAATAAGGGAAAGTCTTAGAACATTTAGGGATCTAGATGAAAGGGTGTTGACAGGTATCACACTGATGATCATTATTTTTATGAAACAAAGGACCCACTACTTGACTTATTACAAAAGATTCATTTGATAATGATGCCAATTTTCTTGATTAGAACGTAAAAAATAAATTCAAGATCAAATTGAATGGTGGCATTAAGAACAAGAATGGCAACTATAGAATGTATTTTTAGAAATTTTATCAGATGTTAATGAATAAATCAATTGATTCGTCAAAAAGAAAGACCACGCTACATGTGTAAACTTTGTGTAAATTCTTCAGCTACTGGATCTAGATATTGCTAAATTGTCTTTAAAAGAATCTAACTTTCTATGTATTTATAAATATAACAGAATACATCTAAAGTGTTTTAGAACAAATCAAATTTCTCATTGTTAACCATAGCCTAAAAACTGTGCTGGTCTGGAAAGCGTGTCAGCATTAGTTGCTTTCAGTGGTAGTGGTAGGAGTAATAGTAGCACTAGTATTACTAATCATGAAAAACGCCTTCAACTTAAAATAATTTATCATTGTTTTATACAAAATCATTGCTATTAAACAAATATGTTAAAAAGTTAATTTAATAAACCCATTCTCCTTCGAATAAATCATAAATCAATTTATGGACTTGCACAATCACGCTCTCCGGCAAAAAGTCATATATTACTTACTTTATAACTTGATTTTGGGACCCAAAAGAAAAAGAGAGCTTGGAGTATATAAATTATGATAACATGAAAGCCAGCTGACTGGCGACCATGCCGGACGGCGGTTTTCGCTACAAAACAGTAAAATATGTTCAGAAAATTGGATAATAGTCGAACTGTATATAAAGAAAAAGAATCGATATATACAGGTTTTGTGAGCCTTCCATTTGAGTGATTGAATCAATCGATGGAAGAGTTACTAGTGGAAAAAAATCACTTTTAAAATTAATAAAGTTTCGTGTTACGAGTTCGGATGCAAATTGACCACTTCAGTAAATTTACCTAACTGTCTAAAATCCATATGGAAAATTGAAAATCGGCGTATAGTTGATAAATCGTTAGATGTTCGAGTATGATGTGACTGGTTCACTTTAGGAAAAAGAAACTATTAACAGTATCATCGTCCTATTTATTATAGAACATCGAATTTTATAAGGGGGTAAGTACATGGCTTCCATTTCTTTTGAAAGCCTATTTTTACGTCCGAATAAAACCACTAAACACAAATAAAATAGAATAGAATCCGGTCTCCATGGATCTATAAAAATGATATCCAATTCCTATTTCTTATTCCGGCTCCGTGGTGACCTAAAATGGTTTCATATTATAGTAATATTGATTTTAAAACCGCATTTTCCCCTTTCTTTTGGGACTTATAATTTAATATAGAAAATGTCTAACGGAACGTTTTACGTGAGCCTCCACTCTAAAATAGAATTGTTATCTTCCATTGACTCCGATCGTGAAGAATTCTAAACCCCAAAAAATAATCGTAAAAACAAATATGACCAATACACAAATCATACACACTAAGCTTAATAAAGTTCCATAAAAATGTCCCCTGAAATATATTGAACGTATTTTCCTTGCAGAAACAATGGGAGGGCAAGAACAATACACACTGTCGTTAATGAATGAACCATTGTTTCGGACGGCTTTATTGTCATGTTTGTAATTAGAAAGGGCACGAAGTTTTTAATTATGTTTATTTTTCTCCAATAATGATGTAAGCAATGCATTACCTGATGATAACCAAAAAAGATCAAAACAAAAAAGGATTAACAGTTAAGGAAACATCACAAAAGCGAAAGACACAAACACATCTAAAGGGAAAACTATATATAAACATAGAAAAGACGACACACAAACATAAAAGCCACACAAGACTAACGCACACGAACAATTTTCATTAAACACTGAACGTTATCGCTTATTTTAACTTATATTGCATGTAAAACTTTTAAAATATTTATTAGATATGTATTAATTGCTTCTCAAACTGTGGACTCGTCAATTTCTTGGCTACCGATAACGTTCTAAAAATAATCGTCTTGAAATATTTCTACATTAATGCACTGGACAAATTCTGAAAAGAAATTCCTGTGGGAATTAATACTTTTTGATAAGTGACTGGTTGAGGTCATGAAGAGTCGACTGTTAACCGGGTGAAAAGCTAATAAAGCTTATCATTGATGATAAAATATTTGTAATATATATTTCAATAGTGATAAAATTAGTACACAACAAACGAATTACAACTTGCAATATCAGCTCGATGTAGAAATACTAATTTAAGTATGTACCTTTATGACAATAATTTATTATTTTTTATTTTTTTAATTACTTTTTGGCAGACTTAAATCGGGGAAGGTTTATTATTACAATATACTTTTTTTATTTTTTTTATTGGGCAGTTGTTGGTCATCAGTAAATTAAACAACCTTTGGTAATTTAACAATTTTTATTAAATATTGGCAAAAAGAATAAATACTGATTTTGAAGCATAAAGTCTAAAAACAATTCTGGACAACAGTACAGAAAGAATATTTTAAATCGCTATTTTTTTTTCGAAAAAAAATGGCTATTTAAATAATCCTTAGCTATACAGCCTAATAGCTTTAAGGACTTGCTACATTTTTTGGGTATTGCATTTGCAGTGTTCTGACAGTGTTCTACAGAAATACTCCGTCATTTATCATGTCATGCCTCCCAGAAATCCGCTCCATTGTAAATCCCTTTTAATCCAATTTTGTGTCCTAAATGTTTCCAAGAATGTTCTATAGGATTTAAATCTGGAGATTGAAAGAGTCATACCAAAAGCTCAACACTTTTGTGAACAACCATTTTTTTTACTAGTCGAGATGAGTGCTTAGAGGCATTATATTAAAACTGTCATTTTAACGGTATTTGTTAGAGTAACATTTTGTTCTCAAAAATATTTCAACAAACCGATCCATTTTCCTTAATTTCAACTAACGGATTAGTTCCCAAATATCTCCAGATTATTATACCACAAGCCCTATGTTTCACTATAGCTTTTCAATACTTTATGTTGTATGTTTTATCCACTGATGTGATCTACAATCACATGTTCGAACATCGTTTGAATTTATTTTCATCACTTGATAGAATGTTATTCCATTTTTGAGTGTTCAAATATAAATGTTCAATAACAAATTGAATCATACTCTCCCGAATCTTTTTGAAAACAAAGATTTCTTTACTACAAATCTTCCTAGAAGGCCAGCTTCACAAAAGCGATCTCTCACATGGTCAGTCAGTTTATCTGTCGAGATGATTTGTGTGGGTCTTTTACGGTTATCTTCTTAATGCTTTTTTCCCTGCGGGAATTAATTTTTCTAGAGCCACTAAACTTTGGATTAGCAAATCGTCCAATATCTAGTGTTTGAAAATACTCTAAAATCTTAGAAACCACACCATTTAGATTTTTTAATGTTTTATAGTTTCGGATTATTTAAATCCTTATTTATTTCATTTTACAAGTTTGTTCTACAAGTCTTCTGAAAAATATTTATTCTTATTTATTTCCAATGATGTACCTATTACTTGAAGCAACAATACAAAAAGGAAGTAAACTAAATGATCACAACAGCTTTGAAAAATTTCAAATAAACCAAATAGTTTCCCTATTTTTGTTTAATGCATAAATAAAAAATATTGATAATAAGGAATGTCTAGGGTCGAAAATATACACAGTTGAGACTGTTTACTATCTTATTAGATTGTTACAATAAAGAAACAATTTGGTTCTTTTATTTATTTTACTCAAATAAAAAACGATATAAAAATATTTACTTACTTTATTCCAGTATCATATTCCCGTATTTTTAAACATTTTCAGGAGACAATATTTTTTTTAACTTACTTACTTTAACTTTTACTTATTTCCTTTCATCATAACTTTAAAATTACGGAAATAGTTCTGCAACATAACCGTCGCCGCATCCAAACTCTTTTAAATAGTTGTGTCGATTTTATATCGGTTGTCGCAGTAAAGCTAGTTTTTTTTAGGAACTAGATCAAAAACTCGTTTTCTGAAAAATGATTGAAAATTCTTTGTTGCTAAAAATTCTTCAATTTAATTTAGCTACCTAATTATTACTATGATAATAAAAATCTACTTCCAAGTATCGTAATTCTTCTTCCACTTTTTTCACATTTGTATCTCATTTTACTTTGTATGCAGAACCGGAATGTCTTCCTTCGTCTTTTTCATCATATTTTATACCTTTATGTATTAGTCAGGTAATTATCATAATTAGTAACGGAATATAGTTTTTATAAATGTTATATAAAACAAGTTTCACATCCTTGAGGGTGGAAAGAAACGCAAAGCCAATAAAATTGTGTCGCAGTTGCCCAAAAATTAAATTTTTGTTTGCAAGTTTTTTGGATGATCCTGATGTCACGACTTCAGAATTTCTTCTGGAAAGTCAACCAATTGATACTAATTGTACGATGACATAGCAGCTTGAGGCCTAGGAAATTGCAACAGAATTGTGCCAAGAATCCGCTTTTCTTTATATTAATTCCAATGAAAGTTCAGACTTAACTCACGTAAAATAATCCGATATTAGTTACCTCAAGCGTTTTGACTCAAAGGAAATTAAGAAGATTCAAATGTTAAAGGAAAAATGCAAAACAATCCATCAAACCAGCGACTTTCGAAATCCGAACTTTATTAATATTTCGTATTTTAAGCCATGGATCTTTTTTTACATTCAAATGTACAACCAGTGTATGAAAAAACGAATTCTCAATTGTAATTAGGTAAATAAAGAAGGGATTATCCGTAATGGAAGTAATTTTAGCAAAAGACTGCAATATCCCAAAATTAAGCTGGATCCAATTTAGTGGGCACTGGCAAACAGCAGTGGAGCCGTGAAGTTGCGAGTCTTAACTGGCGCTATTAAAATGATTTAAGCCCCAATGCAAATTTCACAAGTCGTAATTCGTAACTAGTAGTAAAACGGGCGAAAGCGATGTAGAATAATTACTGGATGAATGCCCATTAAATCGTTTCGAGTAATTTATTTCCCTTTACGTGTCAAAACGCGGCCATAGCCCGTTTTATTGCCCAATTCAGTTTACTGGCAGGTAGAATATAAATCTCTTCCTCTCTTCATTCGCATTCACAATAATATTATTAATCTTTCAGCGCCATTCAGAGAATTTGCCTCTTTCTTTTTTTTTGCATTCCTTTTCTTCTAGCGAATGGGGGGGCTAAAATCAAATCCCCTGTCAGGAATGAGAATAATGGAATTAAAGGGACCCATTCGTAAATACAATGGCCTAATTTGGATTCTCGCTTGAGGTACGTTCGTTCTACTGACTTGCAACTGCATTTGTGTCAATTTCAACAGATCAAACTTCAATTATGCGGAATCTCGGTGGTCCGCAAATTGGAATTTACGCGAAACAAAAGTAATGGATATTCAAATAAAATCGATTGTCAGCTTTTATTTTAACCAACAAAATTTGCATTCTCTATTTAACCGAATATAATGGAAACTATTTTCCCTTAAATTACATTGAAACGTTTAAAAATACTTCTTAAATGGCTCAAAAAAGATATAATAGTAAAAACCGAAATCTAATTTTTATCCAACTCTGACACCAAAATAAGGAAACTTGTCAGGTTTGGCCCTCGTCACTGAACTACTGTATCAAAATCCGTTTCACTGAACTTTCTAATGTTTTGCACTGAATTATTTACAATGGTCTCCGCTACATCCATTTTAAATGGAGTTTTTTTGCAAAAATAAGTGCTCTCTAAGAGCCGGTAATATATTCTTGTTGCGTTGAAGAATGGAAAAGCGCCCACTTCTCGAATGGGGAAGGATTAAAAAGCTTGCAGCTGTATTAGTTGTATTTCTGGGATAATTACAAAATTGCATGATAGCAATAGATTATAATCGCGTCATAAGAGGGTATTCTTAATGGCAAACAGTAATAATTGGAAAAAAACTGTATATTGTTTATTAGAAGTCATAAAACAGTTCCAATCTTTCATTGGCCACTCACAAATAAATTGATACAGTTTTCTTTTTTATATTTATCCATTTAGAAAGAAGCGAAACGCTTACCCGCAAAGTATTTTTTAGTTCAGTATCAATAATAAACGTGTTTTTTAATCAATGTTCCCTTTTTTACCCGTCTCTTGAATTATTCAAAGACCTTCGAGAAAGAACGAAAGGCTTTGCGTGTCGGCCCATGGAATGACATGGGGATTCTTTGTTAAAAAAGAACTCTTTATTTAATTAAACGCTTAATTATTTTATCATATTTTAGGTAAGTACTACTTACCTTCACGTTTACCTTAATTCGTTCATACTTTAATACGTATCTTTTGTATTTTATTCAGTTAACGATGTTAAATTAATGGTTTAACTCTAGTATCGACATCGATAGTGCTATCGAGAACTGTCAACAAGTATTCAATTATTCAAATGAACGCAAATTATCAGCACATATTATATTGTCAAGTCGCACTTAGCATCGCCGGTAATGACAGAGATTTATGTCAATTTAAAACGATAATAACCATCAATCGATTTTACTCTTGGACAAAAGTGGAGAGTTAGTGGGTAGTCGATAAATGGAGAAATTGAAGATTTCGAGAGCAATATGTCATTGTAAATTAGAGTCGCGCTTTTATCGATTCCAATTTTCCAATCATGAACAAATATCTTCATTATAGTTGGTCGTCTGTAGGGAAACTTGTGGGAAATAGGTTGGAAATAGGTAGAAAATGGAAAGTCATCTAGCTTAATTCCGACGAACGGATTTCCTCGACCGGGTCTAATTGAAGTTCGTTTAGGTTTCTTTTTGTTAGAAAATAAAACCACCATTGACTTTTCCTGTTAGATATATAGTGAATTTTTTCTGTTGCATTCTTATGTAAAAGGTTTTTTTCTTTAAAAAAACAAGGGTAGCCGAGTTGTGAAAGTTCTTTTTATACTTTTGCCATTCGAACTTTTATAAGGGGCAAAAACACACACTTTCTTAAAGAACTTAAATTAGATCTGTCTTTTTCTCTCTCTCTCTCTCTCTCTCTCTCTCTCTAACGCATTCTCTCTCTCATGTTGAGGAAAATTCGCCAGCTGGAATTAAGCCCGATGACTTTCTATATTCGAACTATTTCGTTTTCGTTCACCTGTCAAAACCACAATAATGGAGTTCCACTCTTAAAAATAGCTATTCTTACTTTTTTTTCGAACCATTTTCTTCATTTCGCAAAATAAGATCGATGATAAACATTCCAAGTTGTGCCCTCTCTTTCTCTTCCTCTCTCCTTTTTCGAGAAACATCACACATAATTCTTCAAAGAACATTTTATCCTTCCGCTACATTTCCTTTAGCCACATTGTGTATACTGTGGCACGTGTTTGATTTCTTTATGTGGAAATGTATCATAAGAAAGAAATTGTTATTTTTGGATTCGATAGAATTTTTCTTTGTGAGATTTGCATTTGAAATACCTTGTTAGAATTTTTATCATTTTGTTTTCCATATACAGATATCGAGTTTTGGGTAATAAAGTGTTCGAATTACAAATTATCATCTAGAACATATCCTAGCACAATGCTTTGTTAAAATTGTTAAAAAAAGCTAACCTCAATTTTCTAACTTATGTACTTTCCATAAAAATTAATTTTGAAATTTGAAAAATATACCTATATCTTTCTTATGATTTCGGAAAATTGTAATGGTTTTCTGTATAATTTGGGTTCGAATAAAATTGTAAAAATTTCTCCAACTGTTCAAGAAAAAGACAAATATTATATTTCAAAGAGTTTGTCTTCCGCACTTCAAATATTTATCATAAAAATGAACGCAAAGTTAACAAAAATAATAATGAAATGCGTTTTCCTCTCTCAATATTTCGAGGAAATAGGTACATCTACAAATTCACAAAATTTTTAACTTCAACAACTTAAATGTCGTATAATGTCAATAAAACTGAGACACCCTGTGGAGGTCCAAATGTTCGATGCACTTTTCCGCTACGTTTACTCGGTCGCATTATATTTACCGTTCCCTCTATGTAAGTGCCCTCTCTTTGCTTTGAGTTTGAGTAACTTCGAGTTAATTTGCTGGAAATATTGCGAGAAGATACTTTTGATATATAATGCTTATCTGTAAACTCTTAACTTATAAACAAACATTGTCAGGTAGCGTGGAAATTTTAAACAAAATAAATGCCTTTAAAAGAATTTTCTAAAAGGACAATACTCGATGAAAAATTCGTTAAACTCCTGTTGAGCAACTGGGTAATACAAAATATCGCCTCCTGCTGCCCCACATAAGTGCCTAACCAACCCCGTTACAGTTTTCGAAGCAACTGATTTTCATAATTCGTTTTTGGCCGCTGTTTAGCATATAAATTATTTCGTTTTCCTTTGTTTCGTTAGTTAGACGAGCATGTTAACTAATCCTTTGTATATGTTGTTAACCAGACCCTTTGTATTTTCCTTACACGTGCTATATTATGGTGGACCCAAAATAATTTAAATTTGTAAGTATTATTTTTTAATTCACTGTAAAATATTATGTTACACATGCTTCATCAAAAATTTTATCAGATGGTATTGCGGTAGCTGAATTATGTTACACTTCTCTGAATTTCCTCATACATTGTGTTCGAAACTAATTATATCAATTAGGACCTTGGAACTGCGTATTCTATATCGGTGATTTAGTATCTAATAATGGAATGTCACATTGTTTGAAGGTAATTTGTAGATCTTGCAATTACATATTATCATTTGAGGTAATCCAGAGCCTATGGACAGATAATTTACCTGTTCGAAAAATGGAAATCTTCCTTTTTAAATTTATTATTTATTAATACTAATACCTACTTCTGGACTAATAAAATCTGAACAAATGAATTCGATTTTCAAATGAAAATAAGCCAGTTAAAATGCGTTTCATCTTCCTAAGAAGTGTTTATTCGAACTTTTATTGAAGGAATATTTTATACATTCAACTCAATAATAAGTCATCTCCATTGAAAATGTCTTAAACAGCGCAAATAATGGAAAAACAATAGATTTATTGAATCGTAAATTGAAAGAAACTTTTATTTATCACTTCAATCTCTCCAAGTTGCCAATATAGAATTCAATTTGTTTACTGGACACCGATGTGTAATCTTTGGGCGTTGTGGCAATGACAAATTGCTTTTTATTTACAAAAGGAGGAAGAATGTTGTGGGAAGCGAAAAAGGAAGAAAATTTATTTTAAACCGCCCCCTCCCGTGAAAAAAGTAAACAAAGGATCACTTTCGACAAGAAGTTTATTTGAAACAATGTGACAATATAAAGTTCATTGTTCAAAGGCAATCGTAAGCCAAACCGTAATAAATCAAGTAACTTGGTGGTTTGAAAATATCTACTCTGTAACTGTTACTCACTGCACCTGGAGCTATGATTGTATTGGACCAAACGGGAACTATTGGTTGCATAATCGGTTTGTTTGTTGGAAAATCTGGCTTAGCTCCCACAGGTCTAGTAACGTTAAAATTAATAACTTCCGTTTTGTTTTGAAAAGGGTTTCTTATTGGATTTCCTTGAGCGTGTGGAATGACTGGCGTCGGCACCACAACTGGAAAATCGGACTGCAATGGTAGTCCAGGGTACAGACTGGGTTTAGCTAAAGATATAGCCACCAGAACGGACNCTAAAGCTGATGATGCATGCAAATTTTCGGAGGGCCACAATGACTTTTCTGACTTATCTTACTTTTTATTCGCGAAATTAAAGAAATAATACTTGAAAGATTAATAACTATTAGTTTTAAGTTAAAATAATTAGTAATTCAAAAAAAAAAATTTTTTTTAGTGCCTACCAAAAGCTCGTGTTTCACTGTGATAATTTGCGTGCATCATCAGCTTTAAATGCGTTTTTCTCGAAAACCGTTGCTCCTAACGACTTCAATGTGGTATACCTTCCAGAGAATACAACTAAATTGACCACAAATATAAATTTTCCGTCCCAAAAAATCCCCATATTCGAAATTTCACGAAATTATTTCGAAACAGTCGAAAGATATTGAAGAAAATGTGTTTTTTTTTCAACTTTGACACCCTGTAACTCCATTATTATCATCTTTTGGACTAAGATAAGTTCAGTTAAATCAACTTATTTTCAGCTGTACTATACTTGGTAGAACGCTGTCCCAACGTTTCAGGGACACCCTGTATATTTTCAAAAAGGGATACTTTTAGAAAATTTAAATTTATATTTTAAAATAAGGTCTTCAAATAATTTATGACAAATTTACTTAAGAATATACCTACCTATACACAGATGGAAATGTAACGTTTGCAGAAAGCAATTGTATCAATAATAAATACAATGACTATTTTGCGTGGTAAAACTTAGTCTCGTTAAACGATAAATCTTCATATAAAATGGCCACAGTTGCTAAAATGCGGAAAACTATGTAGTATGAAACGGTATTTAGATTTAATTCCTACCGATACGAGTATTGTGGCGTAAAACGCGGAAAATTATCAGCAACAATAATACACATTTTTTTTATTGCACGCGAACTACAATTTTTCCAGCAGTTTTTCACCCTCTATGAAAAACTTTATATTTCCAAGACAAACATTGAAAAACCGATCTGAAAAAGTGATCCAATTATAATCAATTATAAGTTGTTCTTGGCTCGTTAAGAGTCCCAGTGGGTGGCATCATTTTTGCTCGCACAGCAGTCAACAAAATTACATAAATTGGATAGTAAATTGGGAAAATGTCTTGAGGCTCTTTTGTACACGCACCTCAACGATAAGACGTTTATTGAGGCAGTTAAGAATTTATTTAAACAGCAGGGAAACTGGGAGGCATTTATTAAGAGGTGGAGTTTTCTCCTGCTGAGTAAATAGGCTGTCATTTATTCGTTATTATGGTTTACGAATTAAAATCTATTTTGGAATGTTTAAAAATTGAATTAAAATGTAATAAAAAATATTACAGTGACAGAATTTTGCCCAATCATCAGATTTCCATATTATTGAAAAGACAATCGAGAAAAAAATTATAAATCTTCTGTAAATGTAGTAAATGTCAATTATAGAGCAAAACTTAAGCATATGATAAATGGATGAAAAAGAAATAAAAAAATTGTGACTATTTATTCCATCCATTTTCGTTACGCCTGAATAAAACTTGTGTAATTGCATGAATTAATAATATTATTTTTGCAGTATTTTGAAATGAAAAATATTTCAATGAAATCTATTTTTTAGGAGTCTATATAAAATATTGCAAACCAATGGAAAAATCATATTAACCAATTACGCTTGTTATTGAACACCCAACGACCCCTCAACAAATTTTCAATTTTTTTTCCACAAATTGTTCGCTTAAATTTGCCGATAAAATACAACCTTTTACAAATTTATACCACTTTTTAAATATCAATAAACCGTACGTTTCGTTTTAACAATGAAAAGAACAAAACCAAAAATTTTTATATTCGATTCTCTAAAAGTTTGTCGTCAAACGATAATTCATTTAACGAATAAACGTGTAAAACGAGAAAAGTTGTATAATAATTTTGACAAATTAATAAAGAAAATTAGAAATAATAATGCCGCCAGCCATTCGTTTCGTTTAAGATACGAAAACTTTCGGGCGGAATTTAAATTGGAGAGTCGGAAGGGAAACTTTTTACTGGACTATTTAAAATCAAAATAATCGCTTTACTCAGCTTTAATACTTTCGTTGTTTATTTTAGGAAACTCCAAACCATATTTCCCCAAAATAATATCAAAAGGAAAATCGTTATCGAACTAATATACGGAAAATAAAAGAGCTTTTAGGTCTACAAAGACAGTGTAGACGATCGCTTCAGAAATTAAGAGAGGGACTCCATTGTTTCCACTCTCATGAAAACACGAGGGTGAAGAGAATATTTAATTAATATTGCGTCATTAGACAAGTGTCTTTTTAACAGACCCGAACGTGATTTATATAACTTCATTGGGGGGGATTTGTATTTTTAGGTCAAATAAGTGATCCTTGTGTTAAACCGGGAAAAAGTCACGTAGATCGTTACGATTCCTAAACTTGTTAATGTTTTAAATGATAAAACTTTTCCCTGGAGTTCCTCATTTTAAACTCTATTTGCAAAATTACCTCACATACTAAAACATAGTCGTAGTTTTGTAAAATATGTAATAACCTGCTGCCCTTTAGAAAACAATCGTAAAATGTTTCATTTAACGTTTGTCAAAAACATTAGACATTTTAAAATGATTGTATTTGAAGATTTCCTCAGTAATTGTTAGAAATTTCAAATTATTCAAGTTGAACCACCACTGACTCCGAGCTATTATCAACTTTTACAAGTTGCTAAACACACAACTGCATCAGGGTTTTACCGACTATTCACTTTGCATCCCAATTAGGACAAACAACCACCATTGAACGGAAAACGTAGGTAGGTAGGTGTTAAGCGTGCGAAATTTCCAACAGAAAATTGCAAAAAAAACGTTAACCACTTTTTTTTTATGAAAATCAATTAAGTATAACTCATCTTGTTTTTTCTAATAGTTACTGTTTGAATTAAATATTTCACTTTTTGTCTGTAACTTAAACGGAACAAATATTTTCCTTCGCTTTATCCTTAAAAGCCATAGATGTGTGTTCTTTATTCCCGTCTAAAAGCTCTACGACATATGACACTAAAATCCGTAACTCAATATTTTGCCTCAAAAAGGTACTTTTTGAAGAAACGACTCTTAAAATCTTGAATATGCATTATTCAAATTTTAATTGATACAACTTTTACCTTGTTCAAATTTTTACAATAGGCGCTCTTATTCCCAACATTTTGTAATTAAAATACGCCACTCACAAATTACTACTGAACTTTTAGAATTTATTTCCCTCCATCCACTGAAAAGATGTTCCTCCAAAAATGGATACAAGAAAGTTTTATGAATATTTTAAAATAATAACTAACTCTTCTTTAAATTTTGCGTAAAATGGAGAAGCGAGAAAAGATAGTTGTAAGTTGTACAGTCTGAAATTTATATGTCTCGATTTTTTTTAGATATTTTTAAGATATTGAAATAAAATTAGCAGATTTTTCAAACCGAACGAATATTACAATAATCTATTGCAATTTTTCAAAACTTTTTCAACATTCATATTTTTCAAAAGTTTCGGAGCAAAGAGAGGCTCTATACATACAAGTATATATCTTCTAATACAGACAGTTTTTCTTGTTCAGCTTCCATTAGTCTGTTTCACCTAACCTGCCCCTTTATTCGAGCGATAACGTTGCTCAGCTCTCGAGCAGCCTTACAAAGAGACGTACTATCCAAATCGTGGAATTATTGTTCGTACAAAGTGCAAAGCAGTGTAAGTAAACATAGAACGACGAAGGAGACGACCTTGTGTGCTTTGACAAAATACTTTCTTAAGAATAAGATCATGTAAGATAGTTTTATTTGATATTTTCTTTAACATCCTCAAATGAATCTAATTGCTCTTATACTGCATATACTTTGAGTTTAGTATTATTTATTTTCTATGGGTTGAATAATATTGACGGTAAAAGGAAAATGTTAGTAGTTGCGCGGTATCACCCCTAATTCCTTTCACCCCTTTTTCCGGTGAGTGAATGAAACATAAACAGATTAAAAAAGACATAATAAGATACAGTGTTTTCCTATCATTTTCCTCCTAATGGAATTTCACTGTAACTTCTGTCGATTCTTAAAAAGCTCGATTTTCCTTCTTTCCCGCTGTGAAAACCGATTTTAAACGGTCCTCGTAAAAGTCACCTCGACATCCATAACGTGTTTTACAGACCATCTGCCGGATTCGACGTTTGAACGGATCGCAATGTTACTCGTTCTGAGAAAAACCCATAAATGCTCAATGGCTTTGATTTAGATATAGGAAACTCAGTGTTAGGAAAAAGCATTTAAATCTAGAAAATTCTTCTCTTAAATCGAAATTACATCATAAAAAAGGTTTATTACAACATTTATAACAGTTGTAGAATTTTTATTTGTTAAAAAAATAATTGTTTATTTTTATTTTTTTAAATTTGTTTTTTTAACTATTTTATTACAATGTTATGGCAGATGGGAAGACGATATTGTGATTGCATGTTAGAGCGGCGATTGACCTGTTTTAGAAGACAAATTATTCCAGCAAATCACGCATGCTTACCATAATCTACGAATTATTTTCAAATGTATCGCGGAATTCTAGTGCTATATATCACGTAACTTGTATTTATCGTTCCATTCAGAGAATCACTGTTACATTAATCGATCTTGTTTAAATTTGACAATTATATCTGTCCAAACAACTTGTTGTCGAACGAATCATAGTCCTATTTCATTATAATGAAAAACTACTCGAAATTTGTTTTACGACTTCAGTGACAGTTTTGGAAAGTACGCTATCTATCAAACCTTGCAAATTTGGCACATGAAAGACGATCTCAAACATCCGAAATAGATGTACATATTTAACGCGATAATGAGCTTATTCATTTTAGTAAGCTAATTTCTGCAGGTGATTAGTCAAAATTGCTGGAAATGACTGTAAGTAATATGGCAACTGAACTTCTAAGGCCGTGAATAATAAGAAGAAACATTTCTCGATACTCTTCTATGAAGTGGAATCATAGATACTGACTGAGGCATCCTAGAAATAAATTGAAGCTCTTGAAATGTGATTTTATAGATGAATCTTAAATATCTCAAGCGTAGGCAAAATAAAGAATGAAACAATGGGAGAGAGTGGATAAAGAAAAGAAATTAATGAACACTTTTAAAAGAAGAAAGTTTGAAAATTTATAACATTCGATGAGAAAATAAACCAAATAGAACCTGTTCAAAGCAATGTTTCAAGGAAAAGTTTCCATGAACACAGGCCAAAAGAGTCCAAGACGATGAATATAGTGGCTTATTAACTTAAGAACATCGTTCTCGAAACAACCACAGACCTCTTCAAAGCAGCTATAAATAAAGTTGCCATAGCCAAAATGATCGCCAATATTTGGAACAAATTAGGAATCAAAGAAGAAGCAGAAGAATTTTTGAAAGAAATTTTGCAAAAGCTATACAAATTTTTTTGCACAACTAATAAACGATTAAACACTCAAAACTTATATAAAAAATTATTTAAAAAAGGAATTATAAATATAACAAAAATGAATAGAAATGTGGAAATATATCGAAAACTACGTTTAAATTTGAATATAAATATCTCTTACTTAACAATAATATGTCAAGAATGAAACCCTTCATATAACTGAAGTTTAATGCGTAATAACAATAGGAAAAATCCACATCGGCTTAAATTGGAATAGTATATTATTCAACGAGTGTAAAAGTACGAGTCGCAGACTCGTCCTGCAAACTTCATTCTCATGTTTAGTGGCTCTTTTTCACGAGTTGAATACTATACTTTATCTACGACCATCGACCATGGTCACTACCATGATCATAGGTATTAAAATCACTAAAAGTGTTGCCAACATAAAATCGTGACACTTTAAAAGTCACTAAATTCATTATTCAAAATGGTGGGAGAACTGTGGAATAAAGTGCTACTTTATCCACTGCGAGTACTTTATTCCACAGTTCCCCCACTCTTTTTTCACTGTCGTACAATGCTTTACTTTTACGATTGAAAACTATTGAAATAGAGGTTAATTATTCGATGGTCGTAGATAAAGTAATTTTCTTATTTCAAATGCCTAAAGTACAAGATTTAATACATAGATACTGCAATAAAACGTAGAAGCTTTTATAATCAGTCCTATCGTGGGTTGGCATTAAAAAAATTTCTAACATCGCAGTTTTTCAAAACGATTTCGATAATTTTTGAAATTCAATTGAAAAGTTACAATTAATATAAATAGGTTTAATTTAGTTTCTATTCAGTGATTTCTATTCATTTTAAGAAATTGATTTTTATTAATTTACGATTCAAAAGAACCCATATAAAATAATGTTGGTATTGTATTGATAAAAGATTGGTAGAGAGGCCTGAAACTCGTTTGATGTTAACACAAAAGTACGACGAGAGAAGACCTAAAATAATTACCCCTTTCCTTGGAAAGATGAAAGCTCGCCGCAAACACTAAATTGATTTTAGACGACTATATATTACGAAACAGTCTTTAGTGCACGAGCTGAATAGAGAAACGCTGAAAGTAATTTACTAAAACAATATATGGTTCAGGCTCGCACATCTAAGAAACTATACAACCAACAACGTCGAGTAAATTATTGCCAGTAATTTGGTTGGAAATTATGGAAAACATAAATCGTAAACATCTGGATCGTTACTCGAACAGGCAAAATAATTATTGTTTTGGATAATTAATTTTTGAAAAACCTCAATGGTTCAATATTAAATAGGAAACATCAATTAATCATTATAATTGATATAGTTATAAGAATCGAGATAAGGGTTATCCGAGACATTAATTTAATTGGTCGACCGGTTCTTGGTACGTACATTCTCGTACGTCTGAAATCCGCCTTCGGCAAGGTCCCACACTGGCCATGTCAGGTTTTTTTTCCTGAACGACTAAAATAGTGAATGTACCCGGAATTTGTATCCAAATACGTGAGTCGTAAATAAACGGACATGCAGGTCTTACAATGACTTTTCTGAATATAAACACATACCGATCATAAGTAGTACTGTAACAGCATCGATATGATTATGTAGTAAAATGAATTTAACAAGAAAAATCACTTACCTCCGACTACGAAAATTTAGTTAAAAACTACTGTTATTTTTTAAATCTTTTTTAACAGAGCCTTACCATAATATTCTTAAAATGCTATGTCAATTGTCAAGAAGAATTTCTGAACAATGAGCTGATGAAAGTCTTTGTTTGTCAGAAAACCCTTAACAAAACCCATTGTTTCAATCGGTATTGTTATGATGGAAATCAAAGGGCTAATAAATTCTTTGTATTTTCCATTCTTGAAGGTTATTATTAGTTTATTATTTAAATAAATAATTCAAATCAAATTTAATATTAATTTCAGTTGTTAACAATTAGGCCAACGGTATTTTTCTTTGTATATGGTTAGCAAAGAGAAAACGAGACAGAATTTTATCCATATACATATATTAAATTATCCGTACAAAACCAATAATAAATTTAACGTACTAATCCCAGGCATTATTACAAAACAGTGAATTTAAGCTTTTCGATTAATTTACCAAATACCTCTAAATTAACCAATTTTAAAATGTTTTCGGATTTTAAATAGAAATTTATATTGTAGAGTAATGTATCTATATAAAAAAAAGGTAGCACGAATATTTAAACATTGCAAAATAATTAAAATACAAGGTGTTGTCTAAATATAGGGCAAAAATTCAGAGGGTTATTCCTAGAGTTATTTTAAGACTATTTTGTCCTATAACGATTTTTCAAAACCCTCTTCAGTTTGAAGATGGAGATCGATATATGTTTAATATTTATTTTTATCCCGAGTATAAAATATAATCAAAATACGTTTTTCTCTTTTAAAAATATTTTGATTATTGAAAACCAACTATATGAACGATATGAACTAACAGCACAATCCTGGTGCTTTTTAAAGAGTCAGCTGATCAATGCAAAAAAGATTGGATGCATGTATCTTAGCTGGTAGCAGTCATTTTCAGCAATTAGTGTAGATTACAACATGAATAATCTAAATGTAAAATCAAAATATATGTATAAGTGACGGTCCAACTTAAGTAACCTCCCTTTATAACCGAGACACATTTTATTTTTTCGAAAAAATTCATCGCCCTGTAACTTTCGAACAAAGCATTGTGCGAAAAATCATCAAAGTACGGAATATTCTTAAGATAATCCAGTGCATGACACCTTGAATTTTTACCCATGTTTAGGAGACACCCTGTATATTTTTTTAGGTAACCAAGTCCAAAAACAACTTTGTCATATTTAATTCTGAGAGCTCATTTTACATTCTACCAACTGAGATTTGAAAATTTTTCGAGAAAAAGATAAAGATTTTAATTTTAGCCATACATGCAAACTACTACCACTATTACTTTTAGTAATTACAGGTCTGCATATATTCATTAGACTTTATCTAAATAAATAGGAACATGTCTCTTAATGCTTTTTGCAATGTATTAAAGGTAAGATGAAAGTTTTAAGACAACTCGATTTCTTATTCTACATCAATTATTTTAAACAATTTCCAGAGGTCTTTTGATTTAACCAGAATATGTTTATTTGCAAGATCATAGAATAAAAGAAAAATCATTTTAATAGATAGTATTATCCACCACCAATCTTGATTACAATGTTTCAAGTTGAAACTTTCAACCTTCTGCCAAATTGTTAATTTACCTTCAGAATCGAGCTAATGGCTCCTTTAATTGATGAAAAGTTCTTGGACGTTGTGATGCATACAATTGGTGCATATTACATATTTTGCAGATAATCCTATACCTACTCACTCAATTTAGTTGAGATCACAAAAACTCAATACCTTGATTTTCCTTAGCTTCTCTTACATTTTAAGACCAGTAGGAAATTGCATTGTCATAATAAAACCCAGTCTAATTTTTCACCTTTATCTAAGAATGTAGCAGAACACTTCTTAACCATAAATTCATCTCAGAAATGTTGTGTTATTGATGTTGATTATGTTGTTCCAGTAGTGTTAAAGTTTCCTAGAAGTATAAAGTGAAACTCTCAGATCAGAGACAGCAATATAATTACTACGTTTTCATGTAGTATTGAAAACGTTTTGAAAATGGTATTGGGGTTATTCTCTAACATTCAAATCACACATGTCAAAATCAAATGCAATTTTGAATTTGAATTTTGACATATGAGATTTTAATGTTAGAGAATAACTCCAATACCGTTTTCAAAAGGTTTTCAATATTACATGAAAATGTAGTTAATGTTATTGAGTAGTTAATACTTTAGGCTTTCCAGGTCAGAGTCGTCCTCCAACGTTTCTAATTTGATTGAAGAAAAAAATTAGAAATTCATAGATTCCGTCGATATTTTTCATTAAAAATAGACAATTTTTCTGTTCTTTAATTTCAAATGATTGAGATTTATAACAATCTCCCCTTATACAAAATAGAAGATATAAGAACAGAATATGCATATACGAATTTCATAATCAGATTCAAACGAATGTGAATACTGGAAAATGTAAAAGTACATAAATTCGCCAATATCCCTCGAAGACGATATCCGGACCGTAAGTATTCGAGCTGGGTTTTACCGATTTTACATACGGGAGAATTTAGATAAAATAATGCGGAAATAATTCCTGGTTTATGGCCCTGGTCAGCGGTACTTTATACTAATCCAACAAGCATATTTTACTTGTTTGAGACGAGATTAGGGTAATTTAAAGAAGACGCATTTCCCTTCCTGTAGTCGAAGATTTCAGAATATTTATTGAGTATTAAGTCTTTTAGAAGTTTCAACGATTTAAAATCACATTTTATATAGGAACCTTAATTAAGTTTCACTATTTTAATGAGATTTGTTTCCTTTTTTTATTTAATGAACTGTCACCGAATAATCTGACAATTCCATTTCCTGCGAAATCTTCCCTCTGTCATTCACTTTCACGGGAAACAGTAATAGTTAAAGTATTTTCAATTTCTTTTGCATTTTCCTGGTGTCTTCATCTAGGCGAGACAACGTCATTCTATGTAAATCCCTTTCCAAAAAGGATTCCCATAAGGTTTTCACATTCAAAGTGATTGTTTTATCCTTTAATATTTCAAAAATCAACTCGAATTATTTTCCATATTTGTTTCGAAAATTTAGTCGACAACTCTATGCGAATCGGGTTTCCTAGTTTATTATTTGGGGGAAACATTGCGGAAAACTCGTTAAAATAATGACCGTATTTTGGCATTGCTTCCTATTAAAGGCAAAATGAGTTTTGGAGCAGCCGCTGTTACCAACTCTATTCGAAACCAATTTGAAGATTCTTAAATTTCCCTATATCTACTAATTATTTCCGGTAAACATTAGTTTATAACGAGAAGGTTCANACCCCTAATTCCTTTCACCCCTTTTTCCGGTGAGTGAATGAAACATAAACAGATTAAAAAAGACATAATAAGATACAGTGTTTTCCTATCATTTTCCTCCTAATGGAATTTCACTGTAACTTCTGTCGATTCTTAAAAAGCTCGATTTTCCTTCTTTCCCGCTGTGAAAACCGATTTTAAACGGTCCTCGTAAAAGTCACCTCGACATCCATAACGTGTTTTACAGACCATCTGCCGGATTCGACGTTTGAACGGATCGCAATGTTACTCGTTCTGAGAAAAACCCATAAATGCTCAATGGCTTTGATTTAGATATAGGAAACTCAGTGTTAGGAAAAAGCATTTAAATCTAGAAAATTCTTCTCTTAAATCGAAATTACATCATAAAAAAGGTTTATTACAACATTTATAACAGTTGTAGAATTTTTATTTGTTAAAAAAATAATTGTTTATTTTTATTTTTTTAAATTTGTTTTTTTAACTATTTTATTACAATGTTATGGCAGATGGGAAGACGATATTGTGATTGCATGTTAGAGCGGCGATTGACCTGTTTTAGAAGACAAATTATTCCAGCAAATCACGCATGCTTACCATAATCTACGAATTATTTTCAAATGTATCGCGGAATTCTAGTGCTATATATCACGTAACTTGTATTTATCGTTCCATTCAGAGAATCACTGTTACATTAATCGATCTTGTTTAAATTTGACAATTATATCTGTCCAAACAACTTGTTGTCGAACGAATCATAGTCCTATTTCATTATAATGAAAAACTACTCGAAATTTGTTTTACGACTTCAGTGACAGTTTTGGAAAGTACGCTATCTATCAAACCTTGCAAATTTGGCACATGAAAGACGATCTCAAACATCCGAAATAGATGTACATATTTAACGCGATAATGAGCTTATTCATTTTAGTAAGCTAATTTCTGCAGGTGATTAGTCAAAATTGCTGGAAATGACTGTAAGTAATATGGCAACTGAACTTCTAAGGCCGTGAATAATAAGAAGAAACATTTCTCGATACTCTTCTATGAAGTGGAATCATAGATACTGACTGAGGCATCCTAGAAATAAATTGAAGCTCTTGAAATGTGATTTTATAGATGAATCTTAAATATCTCAAGCGTAGGCAAAATAAAGAATGAAACAATGGGAGAGAGTGGATAAAGAAAAGAAATTAATGAACACTTTTAAAAGAAGAAAGTTTGAAAATTTATAACATTCGATGAGAAAATAAACCAAATAGAACCTGTTCAAAGCAATGTTTCAAGGAAAAGTTTCCATGAACACAGGCCAAAAGAGTCCAAGACGATGAATATAGTGGCTTATTAACTTAAGAACATCGTTCTCGAAACAACCACAGACCTCTTCAAAGCAGCTATAAATAAAGTTGCCATAGCCAAAATGATCGCCAATATTTGGAACAAATTAGGAATCAAAGAAGAAGCAGAAGAATTTTTGAAAGAAATTTTGCAAAAGCTATACAAATTTTTTTGCACAACTAATAAACGATTAAACACTCAAAACTTATATAAAAAATTATTTAAAAAAGGAATTATAAATATAACAAAAATGAATAGAAATGTGGAAATATATCGAAAACTACGTTTAAATTTGAATATAAATATCTCTTACTTAACAATAATATGTCAAGAATGAAACCCTTCATATAACTGAAGTTTAATGCGTAATAACAATAGGAAAAATCCACATCGGCTTAAATTGGAATAGTATATTATTCAACGAGTGTAAAAGTACGAGTCGCAGACTCGTCCTGCAAACTTCATTCTCATGTTTAGTGGCTCTTTTTCACGAGTTGAATACTATACTTTATCTACGACCATCGACCATGGTCACTACCATGATCATAGGTATTAAAATCACTAAAAGTGTTGCCAACATAAAATCGTGACACTTTAAAAGTCACTAAATTCATTATTCAAAATGGTGGGAGAACTGTGGAATAAAGTGCTACTTTATCCACTGCGAGTACTTTATTCCACAGTTCCCCCACTCTTTTTTCACTGTCGTACAATGCTTTACTTTTACGATTGAAAACTATTGAAATAGAGGTTAATTATTCGATGGTCGTAGATAAAGTAATTTTCTTATTTCAAATGCCTAAAGTACAAGATTTAATACATAGATACTGCAATAAAACGTAGAAGCTTTTATAATCAGTCCTATCGTGGGTTGGCATTAAAAAAATTTCTAACATCGCAGTTTTTCAAAACGATTTCGATAATTTTTGAAATTCAATTGAAAAGTTACAATTAATATAAATAGGTTTAATTTAGTTTCTATTCAGTGATTTCTATTCATTTTAAGAAATTGATTTTTATTAATTTACGATTCAAAAGAACCCATATAAAATAATGTTGGTATTGTATTGATAAAAGATTGGTAGAGAGGCCTGAAACTCGTTTGATGTTAACACAAAAGTACGACGAGAGAAGACCTAAAATAATTACCCCTTTCCTTGGAAAGATGAAAGCTCGCCGCAAACACTAAATTGATTTTAGACGACTATATATTACGAAACAGTCTTTAGTGCACGAGCTGAATAGAGAAACGCTGAAAGTAATTTACTAAAACAATATATGGTTCAGGCTCGCACATCTAAGAAACTATACAACCAACAACGTCGAGTAAATTATTGCCAGTAATTTGGTTGGAAATTATGGAAAACATAAATCGTAAACATCTGGATCGTTACTCGAACAGGCAAAATAATTATTGTTTTGGATAATTAATTTTTGAAAAACCTCAATGGTTCAATATTAAATAGGAAACATCAATTAATCATTATAATTGATATAGTTATAAGAATCGAGATAAGGGTTATCCGAGACATTAATTTAATTGGTCGACCGGTTCTTGGTACGTACATTCTCGTACGTCTGAAATCCGCCTTCGGCAAGGTCCCACACTGGCCATGTCAGGTTTTTTTTCCTGAACGACTAAAATAGTGAATGTACCCGGAATTTGTATCCAAATACGTGAGTCGTAAATAAACGGACATGCAGGTCTTACAATGACTTTTCTGAATATAAACACATACCGATCATAAGTAGTACTGTAACAGCATCGATATGATTATGTAGTAAAATGAATTTAACAAGAAAAATCACTTACCTCCGACTACGAAAATTTAGTTAAAAACTACTGTTATTTTTTAAATCTTTTTTAACAGAGCCTTACCATAATATTCTTAAAATGCTATGTCAATTGTCAAGAAGAATTTCTGAACAATGAGCTGATGAAAGTCTTTGTTTGTCAGAAAACCCTTAACAAAACCCATTGTTTCAATCGGTATTGTTATGATGGAAATCAAAGGGCTAATAAATTCTTTGTATTTTCCATTCTTGAAGGTTATTATTAGTTTATTATTTAAATAAATAATTCAAATCAAATTTAATATTAATTTCAGTTGTTAACAATTAGGCCAACGGTATTTTTCTTTGTATATGGTTAGCAAAGAGAAAACGAGACAGAATTTTATCCATATACATATATTAAATTATCCGTACAAAACCAATAATAAATTTAACGTACTAATCCCAGGCATTATTACAAAACAGTGAATTTAAGCTTTTCGATTAATTTACCAAATACCTCTAAATTAACCAATTTTTAAAATGTTTTCGGATTTTAAATAGAAATTTATATTGTAGAGTAATGTATCTATATAAAAAAAAGGTAGCACGAATATTTAAACATTGCAAAATAATTAAAATACAAGGTGTTGTCTAAATATAGGGCAAAAATTCAGAGGGTTATTCCTAGAGTTATTTTAAGACTATTTTGTCCTATAACGATTTTTCAAAACCCTCTTCAGTTTGAAGATGGAGATCGATATATGTTTAATATTTATTTTTATCCCGAGTATAAAATATAATCAAAATACGTTTTTCTCTTTTAAAAATATTTTGATTATTGAAAACCAACTATATGAACGATATGAACTAACAGCACAATCCTGGTGCTTTTTAAAGAGTCAGCTGATCAATGCAAAAAAGATTGGATGCATGTATCTTAGCTGGTAGCAGTCATTTTCAGCAATTAGTGTAGATTACAACATGAATAATCTAAATGTAAAATCAAAATATATGTATAAGTGACGGTCCAACTTAAGTAACCTCCCTTTATAACCGAGACACATTTTATTTTTTCGAAAAAATTCATCGCCCTGTAACTTTCGAACAAAGCATTGTGCGAAAAATCATCAAAGTACGGAATATTCTTAAGATAATCCAGTGCATGACACCTTGAATTTTTACCCATGTTTAGGAGACACCCTGTATATTTTTTTAGGTAACCAAGTCCAAAAACAACTTTGTCATATTTAATTCTGAGAGCTCATTTTACATTCTACCAACTGAGATTTGAAAATTTTTCGAGAAAAAGATAAAGATTTTAATTTTAGCCATACATGCAAACTACTACCACTATTACTTTTAGTAATTACAGGTCTGCATATATTCATTAGACTTTATCTAAATAAATAGGAACATGTCTCTTAATGCTTTTTGCAATGTATTAAAGGTAAGATGAAAGTTTTAAGACAACTCGATTTCTTATTCTACATCAATTATTTTAAACAATTTCCAGAGGTCTTTTGATTTAACCAGAATATGTTTATTTGCAAGATCATAGAATAAAAGAAAAATCATTTTAATAGATAGTATTATCCACCACCAATCTTGATTACAATGTTTCAAGTTGAAACTTTCAACCTTCTGCCAAATTGTTAATTTACCTTCAGAATCGAGCTAATGGCTCCTTTAATTGATGAAAAGTTCTTGGACGTTGTGATGCATACAATTGGTGCATATTACATATTTTGCAGATAATCCTATACCTACTCACTCAATTTAGTTGAGATCACAAAAACTCAATACCTTGATTTTCCTTAGCTTCTCTTACATTTTAAGACCAGTAGGAAATTGCATTGTCATAATAAAACCCAGTCTAATTTTTCACCTTTATCTAAGAATGTAGCAGAACACTTCTTAACCATAAATTCATCTCAGAAATGTTGTGTTATTGATGTTGATTATGTTGTTCCAGTAGTGTTAAAGTTTCCTAGAAGTATAAAGTGAAACTCTCAGATCAGAGACAGCAATATAATTACTACGTTTTCATGTAGTATTGAAAACGTTTTGAAAATGGTATTGGGGTTATTCTCTAACATTCAAATCACACATGTCAAAATCAAATGCAATTTTGAATTTGAATTTTGACATATGAGATTTTAATGTTAGAGAATAACTCCAATACCGTTTTCAAAAGGTTTTCAATATTACATGAAAATGTAGTTAATGTTATTGAGTAGTTAATACTTTAGGCTTTCCAGGTCAGAGTCGTCCTCCAACGTTTCTAATTTGATTGAAGAAAAAAATTAGAAATTCATAGATTCCGTCGATATTTTTCATTAAAAATAGACAATTTTTCTGTTCTTTAATTTCAAATGATTGAGATTTATAACAATCTCCCCTTATACAAAATAGAAGATATAAGAACAGAATATGCATATACGAATTTCATAATCAGATTCAAACGAATGTGAATACTGGAAAATGTAAAAGTACATAAATTCGCCAATATCCCTCGAAGACGATATCCGGACCGTAAGTATTCGAGCTGGGTTTTACCGATTTTACATACGGGAGAATTTAGATAAAATAATGCGGAAATAATTCCTGGTTTATGGCCCTGGTCAGCGGTACTTTATACTAATCCAACAAGCATATTTTACTTGTTTGAGACGAGATTAGGGTAATTTAAAGAAGACGCATTTCCCTTCCTGTAGTCGAAGATTTCAGAATATTTATTGAGTATTAAGTCTTTTAGAAGTTTCAACGATTTAAAATCACATTTTATATAGGAACCTTAATTAAGTTTCACTATTTTAATGAGATTTGTTTCCTTTTTTTATTTAATGAACTGTCACCGAATAATCTGACAATTCCATTTCCTGCGAAATCTTCCCTCTGTCATTCACTTTCACGGGAAACAGTAATAGTTAAAGTATTTTCAATTTCTTTTGCATTTTCCTGGTGTCTTCATCTAGGCGAGACAACGTCATTCTATGTAAATCCCTTTCCAAAAAGGATTCCCATAAGGTTTTCACATTCAAAGTGATTGTTTTATCCTTTAATATTTCAAAAATCAACTCGAATTATTTTCCATATTTGTTTCGAAAATTTAGTCGACAACTCTATGCGAATCGGGTTTCCTAGTTTATTATTTGGGGGAAACATTGCGGAAAACTCGTTAAAATAATGACCGTATTTTGGCATTGCTTCCTATTAAAGGCAAAATGAGTTTTGGAGCAGCCGCTGTTACCAACTCTATTCGAAACCAATTTGAAGATTCTTAAATTTCCCTATATCTACTAATTATTTCCGGTAAACATTAGTTTATAACGAGAAGGTTCAATATAAAATATTCCATGACACTCTTGAATTACAAAAAGACCATTTTTCGATAACAATATTGTTTTGGATCAAGACAACTATAAATCAGGAACGTATTCTAATTAACTTCAAGGTCCAAAGAGACTAAATTTATAGAAAATGTAATTTTCCACACAGTTATTTTTGCGTAAAAATTTCACCACAATTATTTTATTGTTAAAAACTCTTTTATAGCTGTAAGTCCGTTCCTGTAAACATAAATGTTTGTCACTGGAGAGTGACACATTTCGAACACAAAAGAATTCTGACTTATATTATTCTGTTTCTCAGGTTATTTCCCAAGGCTCAAGTAATCAAGTTGAAGACATAATCTGGAAAAACGACGGCAACAGCAACGAACCAGAGAGATATCAAGATGACTTATTTAGCGCGAATACGAATCCAGAAGAGAGTTTTACGCATTCCATATTCCAAGAAATGGCGTTGGAAGATCCATAGTAATAATTGATGCAAAATGAGTAATTGTGATTTTCCTGATCTCGACGACTCAGAAAACTGCAAATTAAGGTAAGTTATCGTAAAATAGCAAAATTTCCAAAATGGAAAGACAAAATAAAAATAATGGGGATAAAATGTTATTGCACTTTTTCCTGTCGAAGAAAGAGTGTGAGACTGGAGTTGCGTTTAAATCATGACTGAAAAACGATGAATTTCTGAATTTTCTTTTTAGAATGGGCTCTATAATGGGAATTGGAAAACTAGAACATTTGTTACTTTATCGTATTTCTTCCATTTTGAGAAACAAATAATTTATATCTTAATCCCATGAAAGTGTCGTGCTAATAGTAGAATATTCATCCCCTTTAGTTTTAAATAATCCATGATTACAGTTTCGAAATTTCGAAGATTTTTTTATTAAGAAAGCAGGACGGACTAGAGAGTAAAACGACCTTTTGCTTTAGCACTTTGCTTAATCACATTTTTTTCTAATTCCTGCAAAATTTTTCTTCCGGTTCGAATTTCTCTTTACGTGAATTTTAAAACACGAAATGAGTTTCAAGATTGCTCCTGTATAATGTAAAAGATTTTTCATTTTAACGTAAAAATGGCTTTGATGTCTAAATTTATATAAGCAGGATTAGGTAACCTCTGCGCAAAATAAAAAAATAATAATAAAGACTAGCGTCTCGGGTTAAATTGTGTGGGTACCTCTAATATTTTAAAGTCTAAAAGTATTTTAAAGTTAAAGCTAATATATTTAGTTACAACATAATTCTAAAGGAATTTTGACTTAATTATAAAATTTATTTTACCAAAACCAGATCTCACACTCCCAATTAATTATTCTTTGACGAGAAAAATTAAAGACAGAGCTTATTTTCCGATAAAGTGCTTTTGCAGAAACACACATGTTCTGTCTGGAAACTATGATGCCTCGTGTCCTCAATCTCCTGAGAATAAATCACTTGCAATATTGCCACAAACGCAATTTCAAATTTAGGGCAACTCATTACTGCAGGTCATTTTTCATGCCAGACTCTAACCGTTAAGCTAGGAACTTTGTCATAATGCATTTTTTTCTTCATCTCCATGAAATAATACATAGTTGTTAATTAAAACTTATTTTAGTGACTCTTTGACCGGAACGTGAAGTCGTAAAATTACATTCTCATACGAATTTATACGGTTTAATCAGTTTTCTCGCCCATTTTGGTCGACGGAGTAGTCGGATGATGCGGCCGAATTAAATTAGTTAATTTATGAACTGGCCTAATGATCATTAGGATTTATAGGGCCAAAGCTGAGTTTCGAATACCCCGATTCGAAACGGTCAATAGCGTAAAAGCCGTGAATTTGAAATTTGAACCAAACCGCATGTATTCGAACAAGAAGTTATAATACAACGTGCAAACAAACTTTGTTCAATGATTTTATGAAAACTGAATATGCACTTTATGATTAACCATTCCCTATAAATTGGTATTATCCAGAAAATTGTTTTGATAGTAGTCTCGCATCCTTCCTTTTATTTCCTAATTGTATATCCCGATTTACAATTTTCTTTCGATTTGATTATAATGAACAAACAATAGATAGCTTGAAAATACTTTCTGTTCTATTGAAATACAAATGAATTCAGCTACGACGCTGATACCTTTGGTGTTTCTTGATAAGAATGCCATATAACTTGAAAGTTATTTTCTGGAAAATCTATTTCAATTATTCGTCACGGAAAATCTAGGAAAATTGCCACCTATATGCCGGATATGTCATAAATTGAATTCAGTTGTAAATTTTTAAATTCGAAATTTTCGTTCGCAAGAGTTCCAGAAAGTCGCTTTGGTGCGATTCGTTTATTTGAGGCACGTCTATCGAATAACCGATTGCCATTTCAAAAAAAAACAACTTTACGAAATAATTTTCTTTTGTATTATTCAGTAACCCGATAAAAATCCTTTCTTTTCCTATTTACGACTCTATAATTTCATCGCTGCTCTGATTTATTTGCATTTGAAAAGACTGTTGTTTTTGAGATAACGATTCGCGCATAAAATGATATTGAAAAAATCTTAATAAAGTTATAAAAATATTTTTGAAAAATTGTTTCGGTGTCCAATTAACTCGCCCTCTCTTGGTTCCGTATTTTAAAAGATTACGACGTTCGTGATCCGAAATATCCTGTTCGGGATAAATTAAAGCTCTGTTTCCTCCATGGCATTGTTGTAGAAACATTTAAAAGTCAAAACGATGCAAATTTCGATGCTCGTTACTAAAAGATGATGTAAAAGGGGCTTCTGCCCTCAACAGAAAGAAATATGCAAATGGGTCTTGATCCGTCCCAGAACGAGAGACACAGAGAAAAAAAATACAAGGTCCTACATAATAGAATCTTTTTCTTAATTTTACTGTGCTCCTCTCGGCCTTTTCACTAGAAAATTTTATGTCAAAAGAAAACTATAATTAAACAGCCGAGTCACGTAAAGTCGCGGAATGTAATACTCTGCGCAAAGTGTCATTTCGGTCCTTTCCCTTTGAAGAATCCTCTTTTCGGAGTTTGGAGCTCTAATTTCTTAGAGAGATAGAGGTTCGGGCCTCGCGATTGTGTGTGACTCTCTCTCTCCCTAAATGAGTTTTTCGCTCTGCATTATCTCTCTACTTATCCGAAACTGTTACAGAGGTACCGGAAATTACGTTGCTCGTCACGTTTCGTGTTTTCTGCCGATTCGAATACCTTGAAATTCCATAGAAGTGACTTTTTCCATTCTGTTTTAAAATTTGAATTTACCCGTTTATTCTTTGGTCTTTGCAGGCAGTCCAGATTAAATGACTAAAACACTTTTACAAACTTATTTTTTACTTTTTTTCCACATACCTACTTACAAGGTTAAATCAAAATGTTTTTTTTTATGAAGTGAACAACTTATAAGAGTTGTTCTTATAATTAGTTTACATCTAAAGCCCATTAAAGCAACTTCAATGCAACGGCAATGCAAAAGCTACTTTTGTTCGCATAAATAAGCAAAAAAAGGTGGTCTATGTCAGTGTCTCGTTGAAATTGCTCAGATGAGTGAGCGGCTTATGAAAACTTTGTATACATACTTGAAAATATCGTTAAATAATTGAACCAAAATTCCCTGAACACCCATTTCCTCATTTAGTTTTGTGTTCGCCTTTTTCCGTCTTAACGCGTGCAAACTGTAGATATTTAATTAAGTCTAGTTAAATTGTAGTTTATTAATTAATTTTAGTTCGCTCGTCGTAATGGGAAAAGCACGAGAGCAACGGAATCAGAAATGATAAGACAAGGAAACTACCTCCTTGTACTATTCGTCCTTCTCGTGCTGCTGCATCTTCTTGAGCGCTAAAACTTTACAGACGGACGAAATATCGCTTAACTATTCAAAACTAGGAGAGGAGAGCGAAGTTGGGCCTCTTCGTCTGCACAATGCAGTTAAAGTGGGAATTTATTAAGTTATGAATGAAGTTGTACGTTCAAGAGCCTAGCTAAAGGACGCCAAATATCCTTTTCATCTTCTCAGCTTCAATATCGTTTCGATAATTGGATAATGTTGGAAAGTCTTCTGTTTCCTCTCTCTGGTTTGAAGGAGAATTATATTAGAGAAATACTCCGAAAGGTCGTTATAAATTTTTAGTTAAATCCAAATCGTAACGAATGAAATTATCATTTAAGCGGAAAATAGCGTCTTTCCAATAAAATTAAACGCATTTTCTTAAACAGCGAATTTCAGTTTATTACCATTTAAATTGAAATTATCAACTAGCATTGACTGAAAATGGAAATGAGTCTTTAAGATTAGTGAAACTCAGTAACGACTAAAAGCTTTCAATTATATTTTCTGATAATCATCAATTTTTCGACAGCCTAAAAAAGCAACTGAAACATCTGATTTCCCATTCACCGCTCGGTGGTTTACGTTAAATTTTAATGCAATTGTTCGGGTGGGCAGACATCCAATCACAGTTTGAAATAATCTGCATTTACAATACTTACCCGTAACGACTTCATTTAAATGAAAAAATATTGAGAACAAATTGAAATATATCTAAATTTTTATATTTTAACGCATTCGCATCACGCAGAACATGAAAACTTTGCGACCTAAAATAAACAACTGGATATTTTATGTGAGTGTATCTGGTTTTGAGCGAGTTCGATATAAAAATTGGACAGATGGATGGAATAAAAAGTTTTTATTATTTGTCAGTGCTGAGAAAATCTCTTACAAGTGTGGAATATTTTCTTGTTATTTTAAAAAAGTTTGAGGCGTAGATGAATATGGATTGATTTTCTGGAAATGAATTGTTTCAGAAAAACTTCTAAAACTTAGATACGATTCAACAGGACAAATTAAACAGGTTTTGTAAAATTTTTTTAAAAAAATTTAAAAAACGCTCTTCTAATAGACTAGATTTTTATACTTAGGTACTTAAATAATTATTTGGAAATTTCCAACAAAGTATTTCAAATGAAAATCTTTCAAACTCAAACTGTTCTTTCACTACATTTATTTTTTATTAAATAATCGGTTCTGATTCGGCGTTCACCTCTTAAAGAGATCCTCGATAATTTCACAAAACCAATATTTTCAACAGAAATAATGTATTCCTTTAATTGGTTGATTAAATTTAGTGAACAGTGACACATAATTCTAATTTCAATAACGCCTTGCCAAGGATAAACGAGGCTTAGAGCCAAAAGGCAAATTCTCCAGACGCGTTCCGGAATCCTCGGGCTGTCGAATGAAACTGGAAGCCCGAAGTGAATTTACCAACAGGCCAATTAAAATTATTAATTTATAAGACATCTAGAAATGTGCCACTCGATTCATTAATTATTGAAATGTTCAAGTTTCTATAGAGAAAATCTAATATGTCGTACGGATTTACCGATCGGAACAAAATCAAATCAGACTTTATGTCAAAGAGGAAGACACACTCACATACATTCATCCAGATATAACTGAATAAAAAAGTGAAACGTCGAATGTCAGGTCTGGGTAAATTAAATTTTCGCACGGGGAAATCTCATGAAAATGCGAAATTTTGTTTTAAAAATTCGTTCTATAAGTGGGTACCGGCCCTGATCAAATAATCTAACGCTTTCTAGGCAAACTTTATATCCCGTAGGAAATTGAACATGGGTACACAAATCGTAAATACAAATATAATGAAATAAATTCGTTTTGTATCCGTGCAAATCAAAGCTTACCCTCCACCTTACCTGTTTGAAAAATATACGATAATAAACATATTTACAGTAACTTTTTGTAAATGTAAATACAGGGCGTTTCGTAATTGAATGTCAATATTGAAAGATGCGATTCTTCAGGTTATTTTCAGAAAAAAAATTAATATAAACTTTAATCAGGACATGCTTCCTTTCCAAAATACAGGGTATTAAAAAAGGTAGAAAAAAATCGTTATTTTACCATAACATCCATATCATTCGAGATATTTTTATAAAATTCGTTATACTTCATCAACGAGCATTTTCCGATATAAAAGATTTGTTAAATTTTTATCAGTGATGTCCATACCACATTTGAACTAAATGTTTTGAAAAAAATAATGGTACGCTACTGTTTTTCTCAAAAATAAAAATTGTTATATTAACGGTAGTTCATTTTGTAACGAAAAAGATCGATCTCGTGACTTTTTTTCATCTTTATTTTTTCGGTAAAAAAATAAAGAACAACAATTATCCCTATGTGGAAATTAAACATTTTTACAGTTAAAGTTTTTTTTATTGAAATAATTCTTTAGCAAGTAGAAAACTAATACCTACTTCTGGTCTAATTAGTATCTGGAGTGGTATAAATGTTATAATAAAATAACAATTTTTTTTTTAGAACTTTAACACTCTGTATGTTGGAAAGGGAGTATTTCCTGACTCATATTTATATTTGTAATCTTGTGATTAACTTGATTTCGCTTAAATGAAAATTACAAAGAGTAATAATCGAACGAATTCCTTTATTAGGGAAAAGTTAAAATTTATACTAAAGATTAAAATTATTTACAGTGTTTTATAATTAATATCTCCCTCTGATGGGGAGGAAATATTTTAATAATCAACAAATTAAATATGTAGTCAAGGTAACTTAAGTAATTGTCAAAGTTAAAGGGTCAAGAAGTATTTAGAGGTTATAATATTTGTCAAAGTGACAGTGACAGCAATTGTCCGAAGGTCACCGCTACATTCTCCCCCTCTGGTTCCGAAGTCTATAGGCGCAGGGACCAGGTTCCTTAAGCTTGTGATTCTTTGGTTGGGAAGGTTCTATAACTTTGGTGCTTCCTTCTTTCTTCTTTGGGGGTCGTCCACGTTTCCGGATTGGATTTACTGGTTCAGGTAACTTCTCAATATCACCAACATAGGTAGTAAGAGCAGACGCATGGTAAACGCCTATAGGAATAGTAGGTTCCTTGGTATTAGCTATTTCATAACTTGCTGGTCCACGTTGTCGGAGAATAAGATATGGACCATCACGTCTTGGGGCCAATTTTGCAGCAAAACCTTGAGCTGCTTTGCTTAAGAAATGGCATTGTACCCAGACTTTGTCTCCTGGTTTATAGGATGGTCGTGGTTTACGGTGTTCATTTCGAGCTGATTGATTAGCATCTTGAGTTCTCTCTGTAATTTCCTTGGTGATTTTTAAGGTATTGGCCAATTGTTGTATTTTAGGGGTAATTTCAGCTATAAAATTTTCATTCAATATAACAGCACTTAGATCGTTGGTAACATCTGAGATAGTTCTCATTTCTCTTCCAAATGTTAAATAAGCTGCTGAATATCCAGTACTATTACAGCGGGCCGAATTCATGGCGAATCTTATAGCAGGAAGATGTATTGACCATGAGGAATGATCCTGTTCAACTAACATACCAAGTTGAGTTTTTAAATCTCGATTCTTCCGTTCAACCATATTAGTTTCAGCATGATATAAGGGTATAAAAGTTTGTTGAATTCCCAGGCAAAATGTGAGTTGTTGCATTACCGCAGATACAAATTGGGTTCCATTATCGCTAATAATTCGTCTTGGTAAACCATATCGTAAAAATACTTCATTTATCAAAACTTTGGCACAGGCTTCGGCAGTAGCTTCTTTTAGTGAGAATAATTCTACCCATCTGCTTGTTATATCTTCTATAATTAATATCCATCGTTCTTCTTCAAGGGTAGGTGGTAAAGGACCGAAGAGATCTATTGCCAAAACTTCAAACCGTTGATTAATAATATTTGTCTGCATTAATCCTTCAGGTTTTCTATTCAAAATTTTATATCTTTGACACTTGACGCATGAGTGTATATATTTGGCGATATCTTGTCGCATTTTATTCCAGTAAAAACGACGGGCTATTTGGTGTGTAGTTTTATCAATCCCATAATGTCCAGCAAGAGGACTGTCATGATATTCCGTTAGTATATTAGGGATTTCAGCAGTCGGGACAACCAATTTTGCATTGTCTTCTTCTTGGTCTTCTAGGTATCGGTATAGAATTCCTTTATGAAGAAAATAACCACGATTAATCCACTTTTGGTTTTCTTCATCTTTTGAAAAATCTTCCAATACGGTAATAATTGTTTGTAACTCTGGATCTTCTATCTGTTTTTGTCGAATGTCTCGTTCACTTTTGTGTGGAATATCAATTTGAACATTATTAAGTTCAAGTTGTGATTCAAGGGTTGGCCGGGAAAGGAAATCTGCAACCCGATTTGTTCTTCCTGGCTCGTATTGAACTTGTAAATCGTAAGACTGAAGTTGTAATGCCCAACGAGCCAACCGTCCTGTTGGTGTTTTAATAGTGAGTAGCCATTTTAATGGTTGATGGTCGGTAATAACAACAACCGATGCTCCTTCAATATAGCCGCGGAATTTAGAGAGGGCCCATATTATTGCCAGAGCTTCTCTTTCCGTAGTAGTATAATTTTGTTCGGCTTTGGTGAGTAGTCTGCTAGCATATTCAACGGGATGTTCATCAACACCCTCCCCCTGGAGTAATACTCCTCCGAGAGCGTAAGCACTTGCATCTGTCTTGACAATAAAAGGTTTAGTATCGTCAGCTTGCTTCAATACTGGACTAGTAGTTAAGTATCTTCTTAATTCTTCCCAAGCTTTATTTTCTTCTTTTCCCCATTTCCAATTAGCATCTTTCTTCGTAAGATTAGTCAATGGTCGAGCCTTTCCAGCAAAATTAGGTATAAATCTTCGATACCAGGAACAGGCTTGCACAAATGATAACAACTGCCTCACATTTTGGGGTGGATGCATTTTAGAAATAGCAGCAACTTTCTCAGGATTTACCACTATTCCCTGGGGTGTTATCAAATGGCCCAGGAATTTGATTTCTGAACAAGCAAATCGGCATTTCTTTCGATTCATTCTTAAATTGTATTCGCGTAGTCGTCCAAAAATGACTTCTAGGTCCTGCACATGTTGGTCAAACGTAGTAGATCGAATAATTAAATCATCCAAATATATTAATAAATTTAAATGACTAAGGGAAACTTTGAATCGATCCATCATCCTTTGGAAAGTAGAAGGGGCATTTCGTAAGCCGAATGGCATTCGATTAAATATATACACGCCAAATGGTGTAATAAATCCAGTTTTCTCCCTATCATCTTGATGGACTGGTATCTGCCAATAACCAGATTGAAGGTCTATAGTGGTCATATAGGTAAGTCCTTTTGCAGCATGTAGTAAGTCATCAATTCGAGGTAGTGGATACCGATCGGGAATTGTGATTGCATTAAGCCGTCGATAGTCTATACACACTCGAAAATTATTTATTCCTTTAGGCACAAGAACTACTGGCGATGCCCACGGTGTTTCGCTTTCTTCAATAATTCCTTCAGAAAGCATTTCATCAATCTTTTCTCTAAGGAACACTTGTCGTTGTGTACTTAGACGATATGGTGCTACGGCGATAGGTGCATGTTTTATTGTATTAACTCGGTGTTCAATTTGTTTGGTTGCCGGTCCGGTTTCCGAGAATAAATTTTGATGTTTTGACAACAGCGCATTGAATTTTGATTTTTGACCGTCTGTCAACTGGGAAGCTTCTTCGTTTGTCAAATGAAAGTCAATACAAAATAAATCAAATGTATTAAATAAACGAGGATCACGATTAACAGGCTGGTATATTGTTGAGACACTATCTTCAAAGATTTGGTTAATGGTGGTAGGAGAGTATGAATTATTGTTTGGGAATAGTTCTTCAAAACACATTTTCTTCTCAGGCAAATCCAACCGTTGAAGCTTGTACGGCGGGTCTTCTGGAAGCGGAGATGTAAAAATTTCCAAGAAAGGGGATCGTTCCGGTAATGGTGGTGTCTTTTGTTCCGGTCCTGGTTGAATAATTTGAACTGATGAATAACCTTCATTTCCAGTTTCCATATTTTCAAACGGGTATATTCCATTAGGCTCATCAGCAAAATACCAGGCCCTTTGTGGTAAAATGAGTACCATAGCAGCCTTTTCTAGGAAATCAATACCTAGCAAAGTACGATTGTCTTCTGCATTAGGTAAGACAACAAAATCTATGTTGAAAGTTTTTCCCCCAATTTGAACATCAATCGTTGTTTGTAATATTTTTGTTGTCTGTTGGGAACCATCAGCTAGTTTCACAGTAGCATTTTGTATAAAAAAATTAACTTCTGGTATCTTTTTTAGGTGGTTATAAAGGGTTTTACTTGCAACACTGGTTCTAGCTGCAGTGTCGATATGGGCCAATCCTGGGATACCCTTTATATTGATTTTAATTGTTGGGACTTGAGTATTTCGGTTTACAACAGTATTGATTGAATAAAATTGTATCGATTGGGTGGGTAATTCTTTATGTGGATTACAGGTAGGACAGTTACTTCTAAAATATCCGTTTTTACCGCAACCATAACAAACAATTCCTGACTGAGGGGTTGTGGTTTTCATATGATCCTGAGGGGTTCGGGTTGGTATTTGGTTTTCTTTATCCAAAGCAATTCGTTTTCTGCAATCACTAATCATATGCCCCCGACGATGACAATAACTGCATCTAAACTTTTTAGGTTTTTCATAGTTTAGATCCATATTTGAGTTTTCAGCTTGTTTCTTAGGAATATTAGTGGATACAATTTTCAAACATTCATTTTGAACCATTTCCACTTGTCGGCCCTTTTGCAATAATTCCATGAATGAATGAATGCTATTCCTTGATATCTCCTTCCTATAGTTGATATGGAGCAGGCCAAAGATCATATCAAGTTGAGTTTCTTCGTCATGACGAGTTGATGGTAACTGCGCTAATAACACTCGTTTCTTGCAGATAAATTCATCCATTGTTTCACCAGGTTCCTGATGGCCACCAAAGATTTCGATGTACAATTGATGTGCGGGCTTAGATGGTGAAAAAGCTCCCCGGATTAAAATTAATGCCTCGGTCCAACACTTGGCTTCTTCTTTCACCCCTTGCCACCAAGTTGCAGCAGTATCCCTCAAGAGTAGGGGTAGACCTTTCAGCGCATCAGCATCACTGATTTTCTCGATATTTTTGTAAATATCTATGGTTGTAAGGAAATTATCAACCACTGAATAAGAACGTGTACCATCAAATCTTGCAGAACATTTACTGAAGCTCCCGGCATTTTCACCCTGGGTTGGGATGGTTCTAACTTCCATTATAGTTTTTAATAATTGTTGAAACTGCGTATCACTCATTTGTGCCATCTTCGCTCTTCTGGACGCAACTCGACGACTCCGACGAATGTTGGTATTAGATTCCTCCGTTTTGGAAAAATAAATATAAAAGCGTGTGGTTTTTTATAGTGGTTAGGAGAGTGTTCATCCACTTCAATTAAACGTTTCCAAAAAGACAAAGCTCAAATACTCTGGACAAAACAACGCCAATTAATAGCTATTGCTTTTCCGCAAAAATATTTTAAAAAAACTTGAAGCCTTTTTACGTTGGGCGCCAAATGTAATCTTGTGATTAACTTGATTTCGCTTAAATGAAAATTACAAAGAGTAATAATCGAACGAATTCCTTTATTAGGGAAAAGTTAAAATTTATACTAAAGATTAAAATTATTTACAGTGTTTTATAATTAATATCTCCCTCTGATGGGGAGGAAATATTTTAATAATCAACAAATTAAATATGTAGTCAAGGTAACTTAAGTAATTGTCAAAGTTAAAGGGTCAAGAAGTATTTAGAGGTTATAATATTTGTCAAAGTGACAGTGACAGCAATTGTCCGAAGGTCACCGCTACA
>JABRWK010000028.1:752476-765102 GCA_013372445.1 Hypothenemus hampei | reverse complement strand
TACCGGCTTAGTTAAAGTCTATTATTTTCTTTTTCGTTTTTCTTTAATAACATTTACAAAAATCAATGTAATTCGAATACACTTAAGGACTAATATTTTTGTACTTCAGTTTCTTTTCTCGTTCAAAATTTATATGTATTTGTCTATCTTTCTAAATGAAAAAAATGTACCTACTTTATAATTTGCCCTGGAAGTCATCATATACGAGATATTTGCATTTGAAATCTTCATTTTCACTTAATAATTCTCATAAGCAATTATTGAATGTCTGAATCTATACAGTGTGTCAATGTAAAAAGTTCCACCTCCTACTATCTCGAAATAGGTTCATTAAAAGAAAATCACCAAGACATGGTAATTTTGATTTTGAGGGTAAGCAATTTCCTTATAGAAATTAGCATTTTTCACCCTTTATCTTCCGTTCAAATATCTTGAAACGGAAGGGGGCTGAGTGACACCACATTTTAAAAAAATTATTTATTCTTTATACTTTGATAGTTTATTTTTTATATTTGAATGCTACGTTGCGAAATTATGTACCTATAAATATTAAAAAAAATTATTAGTGTTACCATTATTACAACATATATTTTTCATTAAAATAATGTTTTTGCGTTACTAAATTTTTTGGCAAATCACTTTTCCTAACTCTCGAATACTATTAAATATACATAATTGAATAATTTTTCTGGATTTCAGTGATTATACATTTTTTGACATTCCTTTTACCCATCTTCCTTCTGTATCATAAATAAAAATTATTGCGATTCTTTACCGGAGCATGTACATAATTTTTTAAATTATTTACAAACACAGTATCGCATTATTTAGGGAATTTCAGCTAACTTAATAACGATTGATAAATTAATGCTGGCGTACCTGTAATATAAACTAGTAACTATGGCGCCTATAAAACAAAATTGAAATACATCAGATTTTATAGCATTGTTGGTGTAATCTATTCGCATAGGTCCGCATTTAATTTTCTACTAATAAAAAATACTTTTTTTAATATTCATTCAAGCGTCTAATTTGCCCATGTAGCATTCAAATTTAAATATATTTAATTTTTAATTGATTTAAAATGAGTCCAGCGAATTTAAGAAGTTTAAGGGGGGGACCCTGGAAGACAACGGATTGTAAAGAACGAGTTAATTTGTATGTCAAAATTGTTGTATCTGCGAAATATCTGAATATTATAGAGACAGATTTACGCAATCCACCAACTAGGAATGTTACAGCAGAAGCAGAGACTGACAAAAAACAACAATAAGGTGCAGAATCATCACCTTTCCCAATGATATTAAGAAATCGATTTTCCAGAGGGACGTGATCAATGGTTAGATAATGAAGATCGTTCTGTAACATCTTGAATAGTTTACTTAATACAGAACTTTCCGCTTGCAGTTCTATAGACCACACCATGTGTTATTGCGACGAATACCACAGATTAGAGACGAATAGGTTAAGATTGCACTGAACCCTGAAGTAACATCGCAACCCATACTTTTACAATTAAAGACAGGAAGTGTTCAGTACTAAATTTTAATACTGTTTAAGCATGCATGATCACTGTATAAAAGTCAGACGAAGACATAGAGAACATAATGTAGAATTTTTCATTGTGAATGTTCACCGAATTGTAGGGATTATACTAGAAAGTGCCATAGCGGGTGAACAATATAAACGCTCAATGGTACGTTGATCTCAAGCGAGTCAAAGAGCTATTCTTCCAACAACTGATAGGAACGGGAAATTCGCTCTCTTACCATTATTGCCATATCTTCCAGTTCTTCGTCCGTTTAGCTCATTAAGCAGAAAAAAGACTAAGGAAGTAATTCTTCTCAAATACCGACAGTTCTTCGATAAGAAATGCATGTTGTTTAGGGCACAATACTAACGAGTACTAGCAAATTGCATTTAATAGCCTGCAGCTTTAGAACTCAATGATTTGTTGACAGGCCACAGTCTATACAATTTTAGAATGTTTGCCTAACAATTCACACTAACATGCTAATGTTTTAATTCTCATACATTTTTTTTAAATTATTAGTATTCGATTCATTTAAAATTTTTCCTTTTATTAACATTCCTGTATTGGATGTCAATTTAAGGCTTATTTTTAGTTTTATGATTTTTTAATTAAATTAAAAGAAGTAATTTTCATTAACAGTAAACTTATATTAATTATATTACAAAAAAGAAATATATATTGCGTAGTTATAATACAGGATGTATACATAAGTACAGTGTGCCAGGTTTGGAACAAGGGCGTGTACTAGTAAAAAAATAAATTAGAAAAAAATCAACTTCCGCTTCTAAATCTAAATGTTGTAACAACAAAGTACATACATAATTACAATTTCACTCTATCAACACTTTCCCTGTTAAAAATCAAATACTACATTACCTAAGCATAATAATGCATGGAAAAAATATATTTATATCTACATATCATTTATAAGCTTGCCTAGTTATATGAAATGCTTTTGAGAGTTCAGTACAAAACCCCAGAACACGTGTTTTTTTTAATGGAATGACTTGTTATTGGGAAATGAACTAATATTGAAATTAATGAATTGACATAACAAATTCCCAATATATTAAATGCAAATATGTTGCCCGGATTTTTCTTCAATCAATAAAAGTACATTCACAGTCTCTCATTACTATTGTAAGCCTAAACTATTAAATACAAATACAACAACATTGGTCAGGCGCCTTATAATATACTCTCTTTATTTTTCTTGTTAAAAAGTCATCTATAAATTTAAACTTTTCATGCAACGATTAATGGCTTTTCTAGACTATAATTCCTATTCAAAGCTCAATTAGTAGTAGTAGTAGTTTTCAATAATTTTTCAGAGGTGCAGTTAGTTTAAAAAGACAATACAATTGTGAGGTGAGAACGTTAAAGAGTAGTAACAATATTCGTTTCAATTTTATTGCTCTTTTAAATGCATTATTATTTCTTCTATTCACGTTTGTTAATTAATACCATTGCACCATTCAGTCCTGGCATTTTCATACACCATTTTATTTATTTTGATTAGTTGTCGTTTCTTCATTATATACGAGCTCTGTCTTGGCAAAGTTGGCCCAAACCACAAAAAACAATGAAAATTAAAGCTAAAACAGCCACTAAATTATAAATTATCTTTGCAACTTATGACCATCTCGATCTAATGTCAATTAATGTATAGCAATCATCTCCAGAAGTTGCTCGATTTCTTCAAAACGAACACGTAAACCTTGTAGAACTTTTGTAAGTTATTAACAAACCTTCTTTTGATAATAATTGCTGACATAAAGTTGAAATATTATTTTTTTCTAACATCTGATCTTTAAATATTTTACACGCATGACAAGTGACACTATTCCATTGGAATAGACATTCATTTGATTCAAACGTATTTCTTCAATTTGTAATTTCAAATTTTTTTTAAGAATACTAATATATTTTTCAGAGTCACCGATTGTAAATACTCTAATAATACATATATTGAATTAGCAAAAATCACATATTAAAAAAATAAGTTTGAGATTTAACCCTATAAAATTACATATTTTGTAGTTTGAATGGTTGGATCCATCTAACTGCGACAGGGCTCCTTATTTATAACAGTATTTTTAATTTAATCGTTTTGTTTTTCATCAAAATGAGATAATAGAAAGTAGAAATAGAGGTACATCATTTAACTTAATTGGAATAAGTTTTGAAGCTAATATGCAACAAATTTAAAAAAAAATCATTATTCTACTGAATATTAAGAAATTAGAAACATTTTTAAGTGCTTTCCTAACGTATTATTTCCAAATTAAACAAAAATAAATAAAACAAACAACAATAATAGTCATAAATTCTCTCTCTTAACTAATTATTTATACGTACATAAAATACATGTCTATTGGAAAAGTTTTCGATATCGCATTAAAGTCTATTGTCTCTAAAAGTTAATTTTTAATACCCTTCAACAGATTGAATGATATGTTTGCAAAGTTCGAAATGACACTGATATTCTCAAAAACTTTTCTTGTATTCAGTAATAAATTATTTATTTCTGTATAAAACATTTTCATCAAATTCAATTCCCCATCATATACATAGAAAAAAAACAAAACCTCAGCTTTGCAATCTGATATATACAGAATAATTGTAGTAAACGGAAAAGTCCCCGCTTACAGTTGAATTTGGAAAGCCGTAGGGGGCGTTGGAGCTGGATTCAAAAAAGGATTCGTGCTTTTACTGTTTTGTCTTGACGCAATTTCAGCCCACTCCGCATCAAATGGATCCGGTTGTTTCGATCTCAAAGTTTCAGAACCCGAATCCAAACTTATGGCCCTAAAAAAAAAATAGTTACATTCTAAGCAATATAATACGAGACGTTTTAACAACGTCTGGTCGTTATTAGGTCAGTATTTTAAAATGACAAAAAGTTCATTCAAGACACGACTGCTTAAAACAATAAGTAGGTAGGACATACATAGAAACCTTAAATGGTTTTGATATTTGGAAGATTAATTTATAATTTTTCGAAATAGTGTTGGTATTTTTCAATACATTTATGCATGCAACAAAACCAATAATTAGAAATTTCTGCTTGCCCATTGTTCTTCATTAAGTTCCATGAAGGTTACTTTTCAAGTGTCTATTATCTCCATAAAATCAAGCCCTTTTTCATTTTTCCTTGACTCTAAGAAGTATTGCTCAGTAGTAGGTAGCGAAATCCGGGCTATATGGTGGATGTTTTAGCACAATCAACTCAATTCGCTTCAAATAATTAATCGTAAGAACCAATATTTCTGTTATACACAATTCAAAACTCCATATAACCGTTAACTTTTCTCATTTAAAATATAAATATCTCTTAAAGTCTTTTTTAAACTGACTTTACGACTATACACTTTAACTCTTATAAAGCATAATATGTATTCATTACATCTTGGCATTATTCGGCTTTAAACTTTCGCTTAAATTTTTAAAGAATTAGCTCAGCAAAATCACATTGCAAAAGATTCTTCAAAATAGAAAAATGTCCCCTTTTTCTGTAAGTACTGCTGCAAAACATATCAAACTATTACGTTACCCTTATAATGGGAAGAAGGTTATGTATCTATTGTTGCCAAAGTTAGAATCGATCAATAAGAATTGGCAAATCTCCAAACTTTTTGTGGTCCCTACGTTTAAGGTTTTACTTTTTCGTTGTTTAATTACTTTCGACTATTAGTTGGAAAGTGGAATAAAAATTCTTCACTTTCTGACTTATAGTTAGACATCATACCTTGAATGTGATCCAAACGATGGTGTTCTCCTTGGCGAAGATCCATCCATTCGGCCTGGTATTGGACTGGTACTTTTAACAATTTGACCCAACCATTGTTCAGGTTTTGGTAAATTATTTACTGTACCAGATGCAGTACTTGTATTCTGAATAAGTGTTTGGGCATTCAATAGTGGCGAGGGATTTTGTATAGAATTAGACTGGGTTATCAAACTTTTGTTAACTGTAACACTCCTGCAAACAAAACTACATATTAATTAAAATCGTTAATAGACAATTCGTACTCACCTGGTGATATTCGGACTAAAACTTAATGTAACCGGAGTAATACTAGTCGTATTGGCAGTTGGGGTTGAAGTAATTGACTGGTTAAAAGTGTTGTTGATGGTGGTTAAGTTCAAATTTAAAGTATTTTGGTTGAGAGAAGTTGGACTGTTGAAATTGAAGTCGTCGGAACCACTATGAGTTAGTTGACTTAAGCCCTGCGATAGTTGTTGGCAAAGAGCTGTTACGGAATCAGCTGGCGAAACCTTAAATGAAAATTACATAAAATATTAAACAAATGATTAATTGACAAATCTTATAACAACAAAAATGTTTAAATAAGCTACAGGCTAATTAGGACAACTAGAAAATCCTTAATAATACCAATAAAAATGGTGTGTATTTTTACTCTTGCTAAATTCCCATGCGTATAGGTTGAATATCATTTACCACAAATATCGCTTTATTACAACACATGAATCTACTTAAATTGCAATTAAACTTAATGCGAAATATTCAAATTAATCCCATTTGCTACATCACTAAATTCATTCGGAAAAAATGCCTTTGTCAATTTAGAAAAAATAAACTAGTTTAGCCAATATTGATGATTGAAGCCTGAATGAAGTATATTAAATTTCCGTAAAGAAAAAATTCTTAATTTTTACCTCGGGAATGGGAGATGCAGGTTTCAAGTCTTTCACTCCGTTACTGGTAGGCGAAGTTGGCGATTTGTATTGATTCAAACGGGCGGTATTGCTGGGCAATTCGTTAACGCGCAAAGACATCTGCCTCTTGAATGGAGAGTTCTGACCTAATGTACTGAAACCTCGGCAACTTCCTTGCCTTTGAAGAAGGCTAGGAGTGGCATGAGGTCTTTCTATGGCAAATGGATTTGGTGGCGGTGGTTTAGGTTGAGCACTCACATCAATCTTAAAATAAAAATGAGTACCTAAATATTTAGATAGAAAACCGACAACTTACTGCGCGTTCGGTAAGACTGGCTTGTCTAAATGAGCCGGTTCGAGTGAAAGTGGAACTTTTCGCATCGAACATCATTGTAACTCCACATTCCTTATCCCTTTTCTGTTTTCTTTCCAGGCATACGGCAAAAGCGCAGCCTACCGCATGGCTAAGCCGTTCTCCTGATTCTCTTAAAGCCAAGAAACCATGACACATCCACCTAGGAACGGTTCTCTTTTTAATAAATATGTATGTTCATTATCCCTTTTGACGCATTATCAGCTAGAATGACAAGCTTCGGTTTGTTGTCGACTCAACAAAGCATAAAACCTGCACGCTTCGATGCTTCAAATGATGATTCACTTTTTTTTTTCAGTTGACTTTTAGTCATCATCATGACAATTATGATCACACTGACCTCATGGACAATGACTCTCTTTTATGTGAAAAGCTAATTTATTATTTGTTATATTTAATTACCTTCTGGTTGTTCCATCTCGGCAGATGTAACTAAAACCTCTTTCGTGGTTTCGGTCCGGGGCGCAAAACGATACTTTTTCAATGGTTTGATCTACGATTAATCCTTTGGTTTCTTCTTCTACCACTCTCAAACCGTCACCGCTTACATGCAGAACTGCCCGAATCGGCCTTCTTCTTGATCCCTAGTAAAATCATTATTTTTTTATGTTTCTGATATATATTTCGTATAAAAATGTTGCTAAATAAGAGATAAATTACTCGCCCAACAAAGAATTAATGTACCTATTTAAAATTAATATTTGAGTATTTAATGAACCATTAGGGTATTTGAATATTTATTGTTTCTTCCTCTCACTGAAAATCAGCATTTAAACTACACCTTCAAAGCCGTTTTTGAATTAATTTTCATAATTTATTATATGCAAAAGTTCACCGCTGATTAAACCTGGTACATAATACATTCCCATGTAAAATTTAGAAAATGGAAACTACAAACGTCCCCTTCTAGTGAATCTGTAAGCTATCCTCCCTCCCCCTATGTCTAGCCCAATAACCTGTAACCTTTTTCGGTTTTTGCACCCTCTTTTTTCCTATGCACCCCATAGGAATTTACTTATACCTAGACTTATTAATAGAACTAAATAGCCTTATGGGAAAATCTTCCTGACACTGACCCTTAAATAATAGAATAAAAACAATTTAAACTGTGAGAAAAACTTTTTAGGGGCCTTTAATTCTCATACCAATCATTAAAATTGCAAATTTTAATTTGGAAATACCTACACTGCCAACTCGTAATACTTTAAGCGCCTCTTCACACACTTGCATTCCTCTGGAATCGAAAACTTCGACACATCCTAAGTATTTAACCGAAAAAGTACATGTGCCTGATCTGCAATGTGATATGTGTTTTAATAAGAATCTTAAGTACATTTAATGACATACCTAACAGCTGCCTCGTCTGCTGACCATTGATGAGGTTTCGAGCTTTCTGGAACACGATCCTTACGTCTACGAAATGAATCCCTAAACGACCTCCGTAACCTATCCATTTTCCTGGGGGAACGTAGGCTTCGTCTCTGAAAAAAGAACATTCAAAATGAGCTCTACCCAATGTCTTTGAAATCGCAAATAAATAATAAAAAACATGGCTGGTCGCCTTCACGAAACGGGTTTGAAATTTTTCGTTAGAAAACGAGGTAAACGATTCGAATTGAAAACTAATTCGATTTGTTTTAGTGGTCACAATCTAAAACTACTTAGGTATGTCGTAATTGAACTCTTCAAGAAATTAACAAGTTGCTTATTCTTAGTTAATTAGTTCATGGTGAAATTTATTTATTACATGTGCAGGTATTTCTTATATAGATTCGTGCATGTTTAGGTAAGCGTAAGAGTTAAAAATCAAAACTCGAAAATAAAGGAAAAACATTAGAAAAATTATTACGATAGTTTCCCGACCGCTTTGTTTAAGAAATCTTATTAAAGATTTTTGAGATCCCTGATTATTAGGGTCGTTTTTCTCGTACCTCTTATATTGCGGTTTTTATATTTACTGTCTGCTTTAAAAAAAATTCAATAAACGTTTTATGTTCATAAAAGAAAAAAATATCCTTTAGAATTTCGAATATGTATACATATATTTTTATAAAAATAATACATTTTGGAATCTATTAGATTTTGAATAACTAAAGATCTAGAGAATTCTAAGTATCTGTTGTCAATTTGTAAAAAAAAAAGTTCCTATTGATTCTAATTCATTCCAAGGATTTTTCAAACGTTTTCAATAGGATTGAAATCTGGTGACTGAGATGAGCATTATCACTTAACCTCTCGTAAATTATTTATTTGTAATCATTAAAAAATTAGAATATAAATGTAAAAATTTTCAACTCAAGCATAAAGTCTCAATTTCACACTGATAGTTTGGCGTGATAGTTATTCTTATAATAGGAACTGGCGTAATAACTTATTACCATGTAAACGGAACGATAGTAGCTGTCATGTTAGTCCTGTCATACTTTTACACAATCTATGCTAGTGTGACTAGATGGTTGACAGTATTTTAGTGATAGTTGTGGAACTATTATCATGAAACCAAGGCCGTAGGAATAGCCTTAAACAAGAAGGGCATTATTACCTTGTTCTTCGGATTAATTCCACACCGAAACGTTATGTTAATCACTCCTCAATTTGCCAACATTTGAACGTCTAGTGTAAATAATGATTTATAAATGTTATATTAACTTTTTAGAGAAAAACTGTTTTTTTTTTGTTTTCGTTTAAAAAGTCCGATATTCATTTAGTTTCTCCAGACTTTCCATTAGGGAATATAATTCAAAAAATTATATCTCTTTAAGGTTCAATTACTGTTTGTCCGATAATGTATGATTTTTTTTTGCTTTGCTGGTATACTGCTAATTGCCTTTGCCCAACCTCTGACTTCCTCTGTATACTACTGTATTTGTAAAACCGACCAACATAGTGTAAAAAAATATGCTTTTACATAACTGTTTAGTTAACTTATTGGTTGCGCAAATAAACTTTCTAAATTTTAACGAAGAAGAATATGCCCACGCCCACAAGAACAAATTCCTTATAATCAAACGTCCAATTTTTCGAAAAGAAAATCTTGGTTCGTCGATTACACATCATGAATCACCGTTAAAATTTATTCATCTACTGTCATAAGATTTTTATTTGACCGTGATGGAAAATTTACACAAATCGTTAGTGTTTAAGTTAGAAGTTATACCTGCTAAAAAAAAAAACAGCACATTTTCATTTACTTACGAGCGATGGAAACATATTAAGATAAGTCGTTTTGAACTGTTTCATTTGGCTGACAACTAAACACTCGATATTTTTTGAACTTTTAATGTTAAATCTTTTATTTAAAAAGACGTCAATAGATTTACAACAGCTATTTAAGATGATATAAAAAGCTTAAGAGCATGTATGTTAAAACAAATCCATAAAAGGTCGTTTAGTTAGGTCGCTAATTATGTATTTATATGACTCTTAATAAAAAATATGTTCAACACAATGGAAAACCAGTTATGATCAGTCTACGATGCTACTAATTAATTGCCACCAAGTTTGTAAAAGAAAATTTGGAATCACTATAAATTATTAATGTACGTTACGTTTCGAAACGACATGGCGTTTATAATAAGTAGCCTTGAGAAGTTTTTGCATTAAACACATGGCTTTTAACGTTCCAGATTTATTTAGGCATCCGGTACGAACTGACAATTTTGGGACTCGACTTAAATTGTGTGAAATCAAATTCCAATTTTGAATTTTATTGGACTCAATCAATCCAAATTTGATTTCTGATTAAATAGTACAAATTAAAATGCAAGACATGTCTAACAAACTTGTTTTACAAGTTATAATATTGAATTTTTGTAATCTATCAGCAGCATTGAATGTTAATAAGCTAATGAATTAATAGTTTTAACTATCAATAAATACTAGAAAAGTATCAACCAAACATTGTATTATGCTTTTTTAAAACTTCGGCAACAATGTACAGCCATTAGGACAATGCCACTTTTACTTATGCATACATGTTTTATAATTACAATTACTTATACGTCACAAATTACATTTACAAAACCATTGATGGATACAGAAATGGAAGCAAATGTACGAAGACTGTTCAATAGATGATCTATGTGTATGGCACTGATATTGATATTGTTTGTTCAAAAATTAGTGATACTTTGTTTACACAAGCATGTTTACTTATTCCACTGAAAATTGAAATCATCTAATTGTAAAAGTTGAATGTATTGAGTACCCATAAAATTTGAAAAGAAACATGTTGCTTCTCGGTTGATTTTATGTAAAATACTTCAAATGTTATAAGTCTGCTGTAAATAATTTGCTTTTCTACAGCAAAATGTTGCTAATGAATTTGGTGTCATCGCTACAATTCTGAAATCAAGCGTATTGATAGCGTAGGTATTGATTGCCAGCATTCAGAACCTCCAAAATTAAATAAACATCGGTCCTAACCTTCAACAGGAAAACTAAAAGTAATCGTAATTTTTTCATTATTAGTTTATGTGGCTCTTAATTTTAAAGCATCTGGTCAACGGCAACATCAACGCTGCATGATATACGGACACCTAAAACCACTTATGTTACAGCATCAACAATAAATATACTGAAAAGACTATACAAATATATAAATGGTGTCATTCTTCTATATCAGAGGAAGCACGATCTGTCATATGTATATAAAATCCAAAATAAAGGATTTATAAAATTTTTATTCTTCGTATGAAAATGGAAAATTCGAGTTAAAATTAATAAATTTATTAGATCATTTAAACTTAATTGTATGGAGCGTGAAGTCTTACAAAATCCATCTTACAGTCCCAGTTTCTCCCCTAAACGATTAACTTTTTTGCCCATTGTGACGGTTTAATTCAGACGCTGAAGTAGAGTTAGCATTTAAGGAATAATTCCGCAAAAATCCGGATGAATTATAAATGTCTTAAACACCTTACGATTATATTGTGATTTCTCATTACACAGTTGTTTCGAACGATGTTGTACTGCATGCAGTACGATAAATCGTTAAGTGTGTAGGATGTGCCAATGTTAATGGAAATTTCTATTGAAATTGAAGAAAAAATGCTTTACTGCATTAAACATGAAAAATTCTCACATGTCGCAGAAGAATGAAAAACTTTTATATGATGTGTGTCGAGAATATAAGATATTAGCGGGCAAATAAAATGCATTAATATAATTTTTTCAGACAAAAAGGAAATCGTAATGTCTAATTTTTTAGTTTATCATTCTATACAACCTCTATGATAAATGATAGCTGGGTTAATTCCAAACATTTTTTCTTAAGTGAATACAGGGTGTCTCATAAATGCCGCCTAATGGCTCGGCCATATTGTCAAGGAGGGCCCACTGAACTTGGGAAAAATCGTAGAAAAAATCTATTCCAAAAAACGGCAGAGGTCTAACTGTTAAAAGTTGGAAACTTTAAGAGGCTTTGATGTACTAATTAAAGCGAATTATTTAATTCTCATCATAGTATATTGATTATGTATTGCCTATTAACGTGTTTAGTAAAAAAAAGTCCGGTTTTTGCTGTTATTTTGGAAAATAGCTACTTCTGTTTTTCAATCACATTGCGATGAAAAATAAAAAAAAATAAAAGGTCCGATTTGTTTCTATTTAGAAGGTACAAACAAGCACTTTAAAAAATATATTTACATATTTTAATCAAAAATATACAGATAAATAAACATGATGGTTGATATAATTATTATTTGTTATTCTTGCCGAGGGTAGACATTTTGAACCATATTTATAGATTTTTAAGATTTGTTATTTTTATTTATTGTAAATTTTAATTGAATATAAAGATTAATCAATGTTTAAACTTTAAACATCTTGCAACTTTCAAACAAAAACGAATTGGACCAATGTTGACTTAAGAAAAAATGTTTAGAATTAATCCAGTTATCACCTGCCAATGTTTGTCATAGGGCTCGTAGAATACCTTATATAGAAATGTTCAAAAGTACAAGTAAACTTTGTTTACAATGTTTCCTATTAGGAAGAATTTTTTCGCGTGTATTCTCTGTTATTTTGATCGTGTGTATG
>JABRWK010000028.1:731163-746835 GCA_013372445.1 Hypothenemus hampei | reverse complement strand
TGGTATACTGCTAATTGCCTTTGCCCAACCTCTGACTTCCTCTGTATACTACTGTATTTGTAAAACCGACCAACATAGTGTAAAAAAATATGCTTTTACATAACTGTTTAGTTAACTTATTGGTTGCGCAAATAAACTTTCTAAATTTTAACGAAGAAGAATATGCCCACGCCCACAAGAACAAATTCCTTATAATCAAACGTCCAATTTTTCGAAAAGAAAATCTTGGTTCGTCGATTACACATCATGAATCACCGTTAAAATTTATTCATCTACTGTCATAAGATTTTTATTTGACCGTGATGGAAAATTTACACAAATCGTTAGTGTTTAAGTTAGAAGTTATACCTGCTAAAAAAAAAAACAGCACATTTTCATTTACTTACGAGCGATGGAAACATATTAAGATAAGTCGTTTTGAACTGTTTCATTTGGCTGACAACTAAACACTCGATATTTTTTGAACTTTTAATGTTAAATCTTTTATTTAAAAAGACGTCAATAGATTTACAACAGCTATTTAAGATGATATAAAAAGCTTAAGAGCATGTATGTTAAAACAAATCCATAAAAGGTCGTTTAGTTAGGTCGCTAATTATGTATTTATATGACTCTTAATAAAAAATATGTTCAACACAATGGAAAACCAGTTATGATCAGTCTACGATGCTACTAATTAATTGCCACCAAGTTTGTAAAAGAAAATTTGGAATCACTATAAATTATTAATGTACGTTACGTTTCGAAACGACATGGCGTTTATAATAAGTAGCCTTGAGAAGTTTTTGCATTAAACACATGGCTTTTAACGTTCCAGATTTATTTAGGCATCCGGTACGAACTGACAATTTTGGGACTCGACTTAAATTGTGTGAAATCAAATTCCAATTTTGAATTTTATTGGACTCAATCAATCCAAATTTGATTTCTGATTAAATAGTACAAATTAAAATGCAAGACATGTCTAACAAACTTGTTTTACAAGTTATAATATTGAATTTTTGTAATCTATCAGCAGCATTGAATGTTAATAAGCTAATGAATTAATAGTTTTAACTATCAATAAATACTAGAAAAGTATCAACCAAACATTGTATTATGCTTTTTTAAAACTTCGGCAACAATGTACAGCCATTAGGACAATGCCACTTTTACTTATGCATACATGTTTTATAATTACAATTACTTATACGTCACAAATTACATTTACAAAACCATTGATGGATACAGAAATGGAAGCAAATGTACGAAGACTGTTCAATAGATGATCTATGTGTATGGCACTGATATTGATATTGTTTGTTCAAAAATTAGTGATACTTTGTTTACACAAGCATGTTTACTTATTCCACTGAAAATTGAAATCATCTAATTGTAAAAGTTGAATGTATTGAGTACCCATAAAATTTGAAAAGAAACATGTTGCTTCTCGGTTGATTTTATGTAAAATACTTCAAATGTTATAAGTCTGCTGTAAATAATTTGCTTTTCTACAGCAAAATGTTGCTAATGAATTTGGTGTCATCGCTACAATTCTGAAATCAAGCGTATTGATAGCGTAGGTATTGATTGCCAGCATTCAGAACCTCCAAAATTAAATAAACATCGGTCCTAACCTTCAACAGGAAAACTAAAAGTAATCGTAATTTTTTCATTATTAGTTTATGTGGCTCTTAATTTTAAAGCATCTGGTCAACGGCAACATCAACGCTGCATGATATACGGACACCTAAAACCACTTATGTTACAGCATCAACAATAAATATACTGAAAAGACTATACAAATATATAAATGGTGTCATTCTTCTATATCAGAGGAAGCACGATCTGTCATATGTATATAAAATCCAAAATAAAGGATTTATAAAATTTTTATTCTTCGTATGAAAATGGAAAATTCGAGTTAAAATTAATAAATTTATTAGATCATTTAAACTTAATTGTATGGAGCGTGAAGTCTTACAAAATCCATCTTACAGTCCCAGTTTCTCCCCTAAACGATTAACTTTTTTGCCCATTGTGACGGTTTAATTCAGACGCTGAAGTAGAGTTAGCATTTAAGGAATAATTCCGCAAAAATCCGGATGAATTATAAATGTCTTAAACACCTTACGATTATATTGTGATTTCTCATTACACAGTTGTTTCGAACGATGTTGTACTGCATGCAGTACGATAAATCGTTAAGTGTGTAGGATGTGCCAATGTTAATGGAAATTTCTATTGAAATTGAAGAAAAATGCTTTACTGCATTAAACATGAAAAATTCTCACATGTCGCAGAAGAATGAAAAACTTTTATATGATGTGTGTCGAGAATATAAGATATTAGCGGGCAAATAAAATGCATTAATATAATTTTTTCAGACAAAAAGGAAATCGTAATGTCTAATTTTTTAGTTTATCATTCTATACAACCTCTATGATAAATGATAGCTGGGTTAATTCCAAACATTTTTTCTTAAGTGAATACAGGGTGTCTCATAAATGCCGCCTAATGGCTCGGCCATATTGTCAAGGAGGGCCCACTGAACTTGGGAAAAATCGTAGAAAAAATCTATTCCAAAAAACGGCAGAGGTCTAACTGTTAAAAGTTGGAAACTTTAAGAGGCTTTGATGTACTAATTAAAGCGAATTATTTAATTCTCATCATAGTATATTGATTATGTATTGCCTATTAACGTGTTTAGTAAAAAAAAGTCCGGTTTTTGCTGTTATTTTGGAAAATAGCTACTTCTGTTTTTCAATCACATTGCGATGAAAAATAAAAAAAATAAAAGGTCCGATTTGTTTCTATTTAGAAGGTACAAACAAGCACTTTAAAAAATATATTTACATATTTTAATCAAAAATATACAGATAAATAAACATGATGGTTGATATAATTATTATTTGTTATTCTTGCCGAGGGTAGACATTTTGAACCATATTTATAGATTTTTAAGATTTGTTATTTTTATTTATTGTAAATTTTAATTGAATATAAAGATTAATCAATGTTTAAACTTTAAACATCTTGCAACTTTCAAACAAAAACGAATTGGACCAATGTTGACTTAAGAAAAAATGTTTAGAATTAATCCAGTTATCACCTGCCAATGTTTGTCATAGGGCTCGTAGAATACCTTATATAGAAATGTTCAAAAGTACAAGTAAACTTTGTTTACAATGTTTCCTATTAGGAAGAATTTTTTCGCGTGTATTCTCTGTTATTTTGATCGTGTGTATGAAACTACATATGTTATTAAAGAAATTTCTATGTATTTCATACCAGTACCTCATTGAGAATTCATCTTAATTTCAGTAGGCACGTAAAGCAATAACAGAAATGGCTATTCATGTAGCAGGTGTACATGCATATGTATTTGCTGACAAGTAGGCTTTAATTGAAATTTGGCACATCAAAAACAAAAACAAGCACCCCAACGCGTGTTTTTGTTTACATTTGTCAAGTCGATGCGTTTTATTGAATTTCGTTGACAATAACATTGGAAAAGTGGCAATTTTCAGAAAAAAAATCCAATTTAAACTATGAACTGAATCTTAATTGCGTGTTTTTCAAATCGCGATATAACTATATATTTAACAGGGTTATTAGGACAAAAACATCTAATTGTAAGAACCATTGCAGAATCGCCAACGTTTCATTCATTTTATTATTTTAGTATTTTGTTTTCCAGTATTCAAATTTATTGATTGTTTTTTAATTCTTAATAGATAAATGTAATGAGTTTGCATTTTTGTAATTTTGTATATGCGTGATGGCCATTCATGATGTACTAGTGGTTACCTACCTCAACTTTATCTATTTCGTACCTCCTGTTTCATCAATCTAATGTGAATACATACATATGTAAATGTTGCTGTCATTTCTATTTTAATGTCAAATGTCAAGACCTGACACCAATGTGGTGAAAACGAGATGTAAGCGTTATTTTATGTTAAGGTTCATTTTCCATGTTGTTTTATACACTGCAACTGATACATTATATAACAAATCGGAACGATTTTGACGAGTATTTTATAAGCCGAGAAAGGTGGGTAGGCCCTCGAAAGTTTGTTTGGATATGTGAGATTGGGTGACTTCAATGTTTGTTGTCGAGTGGAATGCAAATGTTGGATTTTAATTTTAAATTGTATTTTCTCTTTATATTTTATATATTCCTGAGAAAGCGAAAAATAATCAAATATGCAAAACATTGACCACCCTCCAATAGTGTTTGGATATTTTGTCGCTATAATCCTGTTTCAATATCACAATAAACTTTGGACGAGAAGAATAATATTATATAATAATGTTTCGGTGTCTGGTGAATAATAAATAAACAAAACTAAATAAANATAAATTACAAACTCAGCTTTTGATCATAAAGAGTGCCACGTACGGACTTCAAATACGTTTAAGGACCTGTAATTTTTTTGTCCGTCAGTAAATTCCACTTATCATTTAAAATCTACATTTCTCTATGCTTTTAAAATGAAAAAAGTAAACTTTATAAGCACCAGAAGTCATCGTTTACGAGATATGTACATATTTGCATTTGAAATCTCCGTTTTATATTTAAAAAATTTCTCATAATAATGATTGATTATTCGCGTCTATTAATGTACTTAATTTAATTCTGCGAACATGTATATGTATTTCATCGGTTTTTCAATTCTTCAAGTTTGTAAATAGCGTAAATCCGGATCCGCAACATTCAGAATATTTGGTAAATACAGGAATATTTCTATATTTATTTAACGTGAGGTTTATGTAAATCACAAACTCCGAAAATTTATGAAATATATGCCACATCTACTATAAATATAATTCAATTTTTGTATAAACTGACATGCCACAATCAACTTAAAAAAACTATTGTTAAACAACAACTTCAATTACGAATCTAAAATAAAAAAAAAAATTTAAATTTTTCTTAAACTTTGACACCCTGTATCTCGGTTATTATCAACTTTTGGACTAAGAGAAATTTCGTTAAATCGATCTATTTTGAGCTGGCCTATCCACCCTCCAAAGATTATCGTTGACTTATGGGACACCCTGTATATTATAATGCTTTCGATATTTTGTTTGAATTATTTCTGAAATATGAATGGTCAGGTGAATAATTTTCTGCGCTTGCCTCGTAAACATAGATTTGTATTAAAACAGTATGAAAAATTAAATCGACAAAATTTTGTTCCATTGTGATGTTCGTATTTTGAATCATTTGAATAAAAATTTTCTTGGAAATTTAATAACAAGTATTTGACGTCATAAAATAATTAGAAAGTGAAAAATTCGAGTTCGACAAACGTTTAGTTGAGTCATATTTATAGGAATTAAGACGGAAACCTGTCAAAGCCACATGAAGTCATTCAAAAAGAATTTTTGGGGGGAGTTATCACATTCGAAAGATAGAATTTCTATCGTTTAATGTTAGCATTAATTGCATCACATTTTGAACTATTTATTCGAAATCTATAATTTTTACAACTTAAATGTGACAAGGGGATTTTTGTAGTATCAGCAGACATTTTTTATTGCCTTCTAATTCGCTTCATAATTGTAACGTTTTAATTGAATTCAATCTAATGTTCTCAAGCAACGTCACTGGAAAAGTAACGAACAATACACTTTTGCAAACAATTAACCCATTATAATTTGCAATCAAGGTTTTTAACAGTTAGTTATGTGGGTGGATCATTGACATCCCTAAAAAAACGGTTTTCAATCTTCCTACTTGACATATAGAGCTCGAGGCAACATCCACTATTTTATTGAACTGCCAGCACTGGTATAAAGCTACATATTGAATAGAAATTAAAGCTTTGCAACAAAAAAACCTTGTGACAATTCTCGCATCAAACATCTGAAGGTTACAACCAAAAGGTGATCATTTATTAACCAGGTAGGTACCTCATAACAAATCGCGGTCGGCTATTTTATTGTATAACACACTGAATAATCGAACCATTACCTTGCAATTGTTCTTGCTTATTCATCGATACATAGACGAATGCAAGTTCTGTTTTTTTTAAAAATTTGTCAATCTTCTCTGTGCAAATTTAGGAACGATATAACTCACCGTATTTGGATCTCCAAATTTCGACACATCCCTTCTGTCCAAAGGAATGTGATTAGAAGGATGGTTTCCCATTTTGAGAACAAACAATTAATGAAAAACGAATTTAAATTATTGGAAACGTGTCGAGACGCACACACTGAAAAACACTTTTCGATCCCGAAATAATATTCGAACAGATGCGCAACAAAGCACAGATGCTCAATGAAGGGTGGAACACTTAAAATCCTGCCCGTGGCACATACCGTCGTTCACAAAGGACCACCACTTTCGTCAAAATAACGCATGTTTAATTTGCTACTTGAAGTAATTAGTAACTGCACTTTATGTAAAGTCTCTTTTTAACGCAATTGATATTAATAAATAATAGTATCCTTTCAGTCTCTTATATACCGGGCGTCCTTGAACATTCCTGAGGTCAGCACACCGAAAATAACGACTGCAATTCAATGGATGGTAATTTTTTTTCTGCTAAACACCGCTTTTCACCACTAAATTAATGAAATTTTCCTATTGTTGACAATAATCGATGATCGATGAAACAAGTAACGGTCACTTAAATTATGCAAAAAACTACCGCGACCACGAGATGTCGCAACACTACAACGGTCAATTTTTGAAACTAGGTTTTTGAGAAAATAACGCGGAAATTTCGATCAGAAGAACAAATGAAAAAGGGGAAAGAAAAAACAATTGAAGACTACTAATTCTTCTACACGACCATTGCAGCCATCCGGATGGACTGCCGCTATTGATGACGGTTGAAATTGTTGAACGCGTATTCCCACAGTACTACCAGTTCTAAATATATTCGCTCAGGTAAACGCACCTAATACCTAGACGGGCAACGGATTTTGATGACACTACCATAATACGGTTTCGACAAAAATGCTATCGGACCGCCATATATGCGACATGGGTGAGACGAACACACAAGGGTGCTGAACAAAGATGAAGCGTTGCTTTTATATTGAAGTTTAAATATATTTAGAAGAATACCATTTACGGATCGGCAAAGTTCGGATGGTGATCCGAATAGACAACGTGCTTTTTTTATTTGGTGGTGGTAATGGTAGTCAAACCTGACAGATGGTGTGAGCTACAAACATTACCGATGATTTAAAAACATACGAGTTAGAAAAATATATAAACAGCAGGCAAGGAAAATTTGATTAATTTTATTGCGTTTTCTTATTTAAAACCAGGACAGGTTTAAGTAGGATTTTATCCCATTTTGAATGGAACATTGATCCGGAAATGTTTGACTAAAAAATTGGTACAATTCAGAGAAATTCGCATTTAACTATGAAGTGTTCTAAGGCCTCAATAAAAAAATCTTCTAGTGCTTAATTAGGATAATCATAAGTAGTGCTGTAGCGGTTTCACTAGAATTTATTTCCATATTTTGCCAATTTGGAAATATATCTACTGCAATAGATTGTCAATGCGTATTAGAGTGGTTTCCATATTAATTAACATAGTTACTGAATGAGGTTTAGTGCAAACTTCCTAGTCCTCCCTTTCACCAGCAGTTTTATGTAATTATGTATCTAATGTGCCCATCTTGCATATTTTTATGCCTTAATCCCAATTATCACAGTATCATCATCATCATCATCATAACGCTTATTAATGCCTTTCTAATATAAACATCACAAATAAATTAATTATGTAACATAACACACGTAAAAAATACGTAAAAGTTACACTACAATAACTCTAAATTGAAAAATTGCCCTGCAAAATCAATACAAAAACTCTGCATGCATGTAGCATATTTTTGCATGTAAAAAAATACCTGATTTTTTCTAAATGCCAAAAGGGCTCTCATCATATTTCCGTAATTTTCAGCAGCAATTCGATAATAAATCTTCTAAACTACTCAAGGTTAAAGACTTTGGAAAAAAGGACCTGCCATTGAAGCACGAAAACCCAATCGCTTTGCATGCCACCTACAACTGGCACAAAATTCTATAATCCTGAAATAGGAATTTACAAATCGATTTTTGACCTCATAACAAATAATTTCCAAATGATTTATTAACATTCTAATACTCGCATGTAGGGTGAGTCATAACACATAAGTACTGTTATTTCTTAAAGTGAGTGCCACATATTGTCATATACAGGGTTATTTTAATAAGTTAATTCCAATTTTTCTCTTTCATGTTACTGGAAATAATATGTAGTACATTTTAAATGATTATTTTACATATAGAGGCAATCACAATTGAAACGACTCGAATTTTGTTTATTATTTTTTAGTGGTGTTGTTCGAAATTCCTAAATTCTATAGATTTGTTTCGGTTGCACTAAAATCATTGTAGTGTACAAAGGAACATATTAATTATAATAATTTAATTTTAAAACTAAAGAAACACTTTGTATGACAATGGTATATGAATTTAAAAGTGTTACGATCTAAAATTATTTCCTCAAACAGACGTTGAAAACTCTTGCGATACCGCTAGTTTTATTGTTACCTAGGACACCTGTATAATATAATTATATGGACTACCCTTAGAACACTTAATCAAGCATTTACCTTTAAGGGGTTAATTTTTTTATTACACTGCAACTACTGTTGGTTTCAAAGTACCTGTAGCCGCTTTCACAATTACATCTTTTTCTTAAAATTTTGAAAATTTTCTAAATAAATTAACAATCTCGCAACATATTACAAAACGGCTTTTGATCCTATCTTATTGAGTATTTTAATAGAAATCCAAATGTTTAAAAATATAAAAAATATCTCATTAAAAATAAAAATTTGCGCCTTGACTATCACGCAGTCTTCTGCATAGTCAAAAAAAAATTTTTAAATCTTGGCAACTTTATACAACTTTCCTATGCACATCTTGTTTTGGTATAATAAAAAAATTAATGAAGATATATGGTGTTTTTTTGCAATAATAGACCACCCTGTTTCTATGTGAGATTTTGCAAACCACAAATTAAGACGTCAGATTTAGATAAATTTCAAAAGAATATTCATCAAATTTAAAAACACGTACGAAAATAGTTGCATATATTTCTTTTTTTGTAGATCTTTAAAGTCACTTAAAACTACAATGATGAGCAGAAATTATCATTTTTATAGGAATTACTGTATTGACCATGAAAATACATATAAATTAAAGTTGTAAATGACTTTTCTATAATTATATGATTGTAAATTAACTATTTAAAACAGTAGTATATTTCTGTGCAAATATTTAATATAAGAAGTCTAATATTAGCATGTATCTATTTATAAGTCAACCCTTATAAACTTGAATGACATTATTGTTTAATGCATAAATAGTTTTCCCAGGGTGGGATACATATTGATTTTCCTTTTTACAAACCTTTTCCGTTTACATTTATTGGAAAAATATCAATATAAATTCAGAATTTTTTTAATTTCGATATAAATATGACCTTTTTGATGAACAAAATCTTCCAATTTTGCTTAATTATTTTCGTTAAATTAATTATTAAAGGTCCTTTGAATATTTTCGGGCATTTTCACACACGAAATGAATCCGTTGATCATCGATCACACACATACCACCACATTATCCATATTTTCTGTATGCATGGGAATTTCGAACAGGTACCGAACGGGGGGAACCGATTTGTCGCTACAGAATTATCCCACGGTCTCTCGCCCCATGTAACCGTTATTAGTATACCCTTCGCTTGTGCCCTTTACGTTCAGAGACCATATAAGCGTTCGTTTCGTATCCGAAACTATTCCTGTTTCATTAAGTAACTATTTTGTCGTTTAAGTATTCTTTATAATTTAATAATTTTTTTTTGTAGCGTGAAAAATACATAAATGTATTTTTTCTAATTTGAATTTATATTTTTTTTTTTTAAGCGTGCACAGTTTTATCGAAACTTTAAAACTCCTTTGATGGTATTAAGCGATTAAACAAATTCCTTTTAAAAAAGTCATTATTAGAGCTTTAAAGTTTAATTCCAATTTTAAATTATTCAAAGGGGATTAAAGTTTTTATTATTATTTGCAAGAATTTTATGCTGTAGAGTTTAAATGTAGGAAAGAAAAAAAAACTATTCTTTATGCAATGTGTAAAATATACTGTACTGGGTGTATAAAGTAAGAAACAAATTTATTTTATCGAAATGCAATTTTTTTTTAATATACACTTGTACACGTCAATTTTAGGTTTAAAATCACCTATCTATGGATATGATAATATTTGACATCATCATTGTACCAGATATGACATCATGAATATTTTCTTTAAAATGACATCCCTATTTCTGCTAATTCTATTTAAATAAACCTGCTTTGCTGCAAACAGAGCACACAAAATTTTGGTATGGTATATGAAATTTTTGAGAAATTATCAAAAACTTGTTTTTATTTATTGCAACGACAGGTGTAAAGAAAAACATATTATTTGGAATAATAATAAATAGTAAATAATAATTTATTCAATTAAATATTTTAGTCGAAACCCTTTTTCATATATTCATAGTCTCTTGAGAAAATGTATTGTCATCCTTTTCCCCTGATATCCTAATTTTTGAATCTTCAATATTGTCAGATTTACTTAGACATTTTTAAAATATTACCAAAAAAATACTTATTAATACAACTCCATCGGGTTGAGATCCAGACACTTTGGTGGCTATACGTGGTATATTCAGAAAATAACGAGAATTTTGTAATTTCACGTGCTATATCAGTTCCATACACACAGCTTTTTTGTTGTTGTGTTGGTAAACTTGTTTAAAATTTAATGTACTCTATTAGCTATATTGTATATTTGGCCTGTTGTCATACTCAAAAATGTTGCATGTGTTTTGGTAGGATCGGAGATTCTGAAAATGGATCAGAATATTTATATTAAATTTTACTGTAAGAATAAAATAAAGTGCAGCAAAGTTTTATAAATGCTTAAATTAAATAGTTGCTCTTGGGGAATCTGCTATGATCAAAGCAAGGGTTTATGAATGGCATAAGCGTTTCCAGGATGGCCATAAAGACGTTAAAAATATTGATAATTTCATAGCAAAAACCATTTGATATGCCAACATTATCAGCTACTTCTTTAATCGGCAATCACTCATAATCATTTCCTTCACGTTTTTATCGATTTTTGATGTGTTGGTCCATTTTCAAAATTGGCAATTCTACCGAAACACATGTAACATATTTGACTGCTGTTATCAGACCAAATATTCAATATGGCTAATACAGCGCAGTAATTTTTTAGACAAATTTATCAATACAACAACAAAAAAATCGCGCTAATTGGACTAAAACAGCACGCGAAATTACAAAATTCTCGTTATTTTCTGAACACGCTGCATACAATAGTTCCACGTCTTCTAATCTATGTCTTGGAAAATCGCGACATCTTCTAATCTGAACCGCACTATGCATCATCTTGCTGACACCGTAAATTTTCATCATCTATCTCCGGGTTGTTTTCACTGGGAAATAAATTCATTAGAGTGGGGATTAGATGGGAATGTAGAAAATCGAGATATCGTGGTTTAACGTTTCATCAAAAAATAGGGTCCAATAATCCTATTTTTGTAATTCCTATCCAAACATTTATTTTTTCTGGATATTGAGTGCTTCATCCATCTCTTTTGCCCAATACCGACAGTTCTGTCTATTAACTTTCCCCCTTAAAGTAAAACTTGATTCATCTGAGAATATAATATTTTCTACTTGATGGGGGAAATTATTGCATACATCCATTAAAGTTTGGCAAAACTGCATGCATTCGTCTAGATGGTCTTTATATATAATTCTTCTAAGATGTATATTAATGTATTTTATATGAATACACTTTTTCAATTTTAAAATTATTATGTATAGATGAAGTAGGGATATCGCAATGGCAACTAAAACTCACTGAGCACTTTTAATTGGATTTTATTCTATAGCTGATAAATTATTTAATTTCTTCTCCTCACTGGTAGAAGGACGTATTTTTGACGTATCTTCAACAAAACTAGAATCTTGAAAATATATCTCTATTTTGTTGACATTTGATCGGTTTATTCTTCTATCCAGATATTTGTTTTTAAATAAAACATACACTTTTTCTTGTGTTCGTATTCTATCATCATGCCATAAAAATGTATACATTCATTTTGTTATAGGTAAACCCATTATAAAAGTACTTTTCTTTAAAATAATATCAAATAAAATCTGACAAATACATTGAAATACTCACGCAATGTTTATTAAACAAATGATAATGGCATTTCCTTGGAAAAAATTGTAACATTACAAATAATATATATTTTTTACATCTACTGTTACCATAAATAAAAATAAATTTTTAATAATTTATTAAAAATTTTGTTATGTAAAGTAATAAAATCGCGCATGTTCTGTGTATAGAAGAGAATGTTTATAGAGTTATCAAAAATGGGGATGGCCATTAAAAAAAAATTATCACTAATGTTATATCTAGAAAAAGATGACATTACAGATAATATTATCATTTTAAAAAGATGCATCATTTTAAACTAAAATTGCAATGTTCGAGGGTTTTTTCAAAAAAAAAAAATTCTATTTCAACTAAATTCATTTGTTCCATAGGTAAGTGCGTGTAGTGTACACACATAGGAGTTAAGGTCAACTAAGTAAACTTACCTCCACTATATACTATATATCATTTCCAAATTTTTATATAATGTGTTAACATGCATCCAGACCGAACACATGAGCAAGAGCAAACATTCTCTCAAAATCGCTAGTAAAGTTGATGAATGATTAAGTTAAAGTTATGTGATGAATTTTAAGTGTTAATTGCTTCATGCGAGGAAATATTGATACTCATATTGGCACTGTACAAGAAATGACACGGATTTAAAATATTTTATTATTCTATAAAATCCCCTTAATTCAATATAATTTATACAGGAACCTGCATTCCTCTTATTCTTCTCAAACTTCTTCAATCCATTTCAGGACCTCTTCCCTTCATTCTATTAATTTTTCGCAGTCTATTGCTGTCCTTTTCCAATTCAGCTTTGCTGTTCGCTTAACGACTGCCTATTATGCTGAGGTCTCCCACGTTCTCTCCTTTCTACTCAGAAACTCCATTACCCTACATCGGTGTTTCATTTGTTATTTGTCTTGCACTGTGTCCGATAAATCTCCATTTTACAATTTTCAATCTAAGAATTAAATATGTAACATTTGTGTTTACATTGTTTGAGTTTTCGCCAACTCATCCATATTTCTCTGGTTGTGTCCAAATCTGAGTGCCATGTCTAAAAACTGGCAGAATACACTTGTTGAAGAGTTTGCTTCTTCGGTATTGAGATATGTTTGCCTATGTAATTCAGTTTTCCGAATGTGGTTTATCCCAACTTCGTTCTTCTCTGGACCTCTGTCATTTAATTCTCTTTGTTTTGTTTTATGACCTATCCTAAATAAATATATTCTGTTTGCTGTTCTAGTGTAATACTATAGATGTTGGCTTCGAAGATTTTTTCCGGTGTTGACCATAACTTTTTGTTTTCTCTTTGTTCACCATCAGTTCTACATGTGCCGAGGCCACTCTGAAATTTTGTAGCAGCTTTGGACTACTTATTGACTTTCGGCAATTCGCAGAACTACTATGTATATTAATTTCAATGTCCGTTGATGTTGGTGTCCCTTTCTTCAACAACTCTATTTCCCCGATTTTTCACTTTGTCACTGATAAATTCCCAAAAATCAAAATAGGTAAGCATAGGTAAATATGTGACAAATCAAGGGAAGTGTATCATCAATTAATTGAAGATCTTTGAATATTTTAATTAATCGTATCTGGTACATTTAATAAATCGTAAATGGAATATCAAAGAACAATATAAAATATAATTTGAATAAATTACATTGTTTTTGTGAATGCGTTGTATAATTAAAATTCCTATTATTTTCTTTTCTCAAAGTTTTACAAAAACTTTGTTCTGAAATATTTGAGGCCTGTTTATAATACAAAATTGAACGAAATCTTATTTTAGACGATTATCATAACTGTTTTATTACTTTTTTCGTGGTTGACTGAAAAAAGCGCGGAAATTTTGTAATATTCAAGGCAATCCGTAATTATTGTTAATCAATAGTTCCTTTGTTGAATAGAAAAAATAGGTTTAAAAATGATTTTTATTAAATAAGATTTTCTATATATATTTTTTTGTATTTTCCAAATACATATAACTGGTTCTAAATACTAAAAATAATTTATTTATTGTCAATATTTACTTACAAAAATTACACAAATGACAGAACCTATTATTTCCCAATTAAAAGAAAATATTGAAGACTTGTTGTCTAGCAATTACGATAAATTATGAATTTTTAGTTAAAACATTTATTTTGTATATTTTTATGTGGAATTATTAATTTTTACATGACCTATATTCGTATATGACGTCTTTCATAAATTTTTAACTAAATTTTAGAACCTATAAATGGATTATTTTGCTTCACAATATTGTCACAACCTAAAAATAAATTAAATTGATTAAATTAAGGCTAAATGGAAACTGAAGATCCAAGCCACACCTTCTCTCAATTGTCATTATGTCAAACACGTTCCCATAATGTTTAAGCATAATAACCGAACTAACCCCAAATTCCAGACCTCCAGACCGGTACATATTTCAAAACCCATTTGTTGACCCAATTATACATTGTTTGAGATAAAATTAGAGCTTTCTAAATTAATTTAACTGGCCATAACGAGCATATGTGCAACCGTTTTCCGGTATAAAATTTCCCACTTAAAAATTTTCATCTTTCCGAAAATGGGGGCCTTTGCTAGGAAAGCGACCACGTGGGGGTCCGTGCAACGAAGACAACATCATTGTTTGCGGTGCGAGAGAAACGAGAACAGAAAGCAACGATCAATAAACTAAAATCGAGAGAAATCGTAGTCGCAATGGCCCGCCAATCTGATTTTCCGGTTGTTGTCTTCTCGTTTCTGCTACAACAAACATTTTTTTTTTCTTTTGCAGTTAAAATTGAAAAACATAATGATCGTAACCGTACCCACGTCTATGGTAAATTTATTCAAATCATCTTAATAGGATAAGATGAAATTGCGGTCCAACTAAGTCGTTAATAAAGCAATAATAAGTTATTACATTAAATTACGGAGGATTTAGTTATTTAGCGGTAAGAGGTGTCAACATTCGGCCTTGTATTTGCAATGCTGTAAAGGCTTTTTTCATACAAAAATGTCAAGGGAGATTTCTCAATGAATACTATGTTCTATTTTGTAACAAAAAAAATGTATTTTCCATGTGAAACGGTCTAGAAAGCGTGAGAAATACGCGTTCTTATCAATTTGTTAATAAAATCAATTAATCACCATTCGGTGTGCTTATCAGCATCATTTTACTCACCTATGGAGGTTCAGAATGAAGGTATATTTTCAAAAAGTACATGGAAACCATTCAGGTCGTTCATAGTTTAAGGCGCGTCCTTGAAAGGACTGTTCCTTGTCACCGGGAAAATCACCAGCAAACAATACTGACACCTGATTTTTTACGTAAAAAAAATAATAAATACTGCACGGTCTCGAAAAGAATCGCGATCTTGTCTGTACTAGATACGCAAGATAAATTGCTAGAGG
>JABRWK010000028.1:643607-731133 GCA_013372445.1 Hypothenemus hampei | reverse complement strand
ATCAAAAATGGGGATGGCCATTAAAAAAATTATCACTAATGTTATATCTAGAAAAAGATGACATTACAGATAATATTATCATTTTAAAAAGATGCATCATTTTAAACTAAAATTGCAATGTTCGAGGGTTTTTTCAAAAAAAAAATTCTATTTCAACTAAATTCATTTGTTCCATAGGTAAGTGCGTGTAGTGTACACACATAGGAGTTAAGGTCAACTAAGTAAACTTACCTCCACTATATACTATATATCATTTCCAAATTTTTATATAATGTGTTAACATGCATCCAGACCGAACACATGAGCAAGAGCAAACATTCTCTCAAAATCGCTAGTAAAGTTGATGAATGATTAAGTTAAAGTTATGTGATGAATTTTAAGTGTTAATTGCTTCATGCGAGGAAATATTGATACTCATATTGGCACTGTACAAGAAATGACACGGATTTAAAATATTTTATTATTCTATAAAATCCCCTTAATTCAATATAATTTATACAGGAACCTGCATTCCTCTTATTCTTCTCAAACTTCTTCAATCCATTTCAGGACCTCTTCCCTTCATTCTATTAATTTTTCGCAGTCTATTGCTGTCCTTTTCCAATTCAGCTTTGCTGTTCGCTTAACGACTGCCTATTATGCTGAGGTCTCCCACGTTCTCTCCTTTCTACTCAGAAACTCCATTACCCTACATCGGTGTTTCATTTGTTATTTGTCTTGCACTGTGTCCGATAAATCTCCATTTTACAATTTTCAATCTAAGAATTAAATATGTAACATTTGTGTTTACATTGTTTGAGTTTTCGCCAACTCATCCATATTTCTCTGGTTGTGTCCAAATCTGAGTGCCATGTCTAAAAACTGGCAGAATACACTTGTTGAAGAGTTTGCTTCTTCGGTATTGAGATATGTTTGCCTATGTAATTCAGTTTTCCGAATGTGGTTTATCCCAACTTCGTTCTTCTCTGGACCTCTGTCATTTAATTCTCTTTGTTTTGTTTTATGACCTATCCTAAATAAATATATTCTGTTTGCTGTTCTAGTGTAATACTATAGATGTTGGCTTCGAAGATTTTTTCCGGTGTTGACCATAACTTTTTGTTTTCTCTTTGTTCACCATCAGTTCTACATGTGCCGAGGCCACTCTGAAATTTTGTAGCAGCTTTGGACTACTTATTGACTTTCGGCAATTCGCAGAACTACTATGTATATTAATTTCAATGTCCGTTGATGTTGGTGTCCCTTTCTTCAACAACTCTATTTCCCCGATTTTTCACTTTGTCACTGATAAATTCCCAAAAATCAAAATAGGTAAGCATAGGTAAATATGTGACAAATCAAGGGAAGTGTATCATCAATTAATTGAAGATCTTTGAATATTTTAATTAATCGTATCTGGTACATTTAATAAATCGTAAATGGAATATCAAAGAACAATATAAAATATAATTTGAATAAATTACATTGTTTTTGTGAATGCGTTGTATAATTAAAATTCCTATTATTTTCTTTTCTCAAAGTTTTACAAAAACTTTGTTCTGAAATATTTGAGGCCTGTTTATAATACAAAATTGAACGAAATCTTATTTTAGACGATTATCATAACTGTTTTATTACTTTTTTCGTGGTTGACTGAAAAAAGCGCGGAAATTTTGTAATATTCAAGGCAATCCGTAATTATTGTTAATCAATAGTTCCTTTGTTGAATAGAAAAAATAGGTTTAAAAATGATTTTTATTAAATAAGATTTTCTATATATATTTTTTGTATTTTCCAAATACATATAACTGGTTCTAAATACTAAAAATAATTTATTTATTGTCAATATTTACTTACAAAAATTACACAAATGACAGAACCTATTATTTCCCAATTAAAAGAAAATATTGAAGACTTGTTGTCTAGCAATTACGATAAATTATGAATTTTTAGTTAAAACATTTATTTTGTATATTTTTATGTGGAATTATTAATTTTTACATGACCTATATTCGTATATGACGTCTTTCATAAATTTTTAACTAAATTTTAGAACCTATAAATGGATTATTTTGCTTCACAATATTGTCACAACCTAAAAATAAATTAAATTGATTAAATTAAGGCTAAATGGAAACTGAAGATCCAAGCCACACCTTCTCTCAATTGTCATTATGTCAAACACGTTCCCATAATGTTTAAGCATAATAACCGAACTAACCCCAAATTCCAGACCTCCAGACCGGTACATATTTCAAAACCCATTTGTTGACCCAATTATACATTGTTTGAGATAAAATTAGAGCTTTCTAAATTAATTTAACTGGCCATAACGAGCATATGTGCAACCGTTTTCCGGTATAAAATTTCCCACTTAAAAATTTTCATCTTTCCGAAAATGGGGGCCTTTGCTAGGAAAGCGACCACGTGGGGGTCCGTGCAACGAAGACAACATCATTGTTTGCGGTGCGAGAGAAACGAGAACAGAAAGCAACGATCAATAAACTAAAATCGAGAGAAATCGTAGTCGCAATGGCCCGCCAATCTGATTTTCCGGTTGTTGTCTTCTCGTTTCTGCTACAACAAACATTTTTTTTCTTTTGCAGTTAAAATTGAAAAACATAATGATCGTAACCGTACCCACGTCTATGGTAAATTTATTCAAATCATCTTAATAGGATAAGATGAAATTGCGGTCCAACTAAGTCGTTAATAAAGCAATAATAAGTTATTACATTAAATTACGGAGGATTTAGTTATTTAGCGGTAAGAGGTGTCAACATTCGGCCTTGTATTTGCAATGCTGTAAAGGCTTTTTTCATACAAAAATGTCAAGGGAGATTTCTCAATGAATACTATGTTCTATTTTGTAACAAAAAAATGTATTTTCCATGTGAAACGGTCTAGAAAGCGTGAGAAATACGCGTTCTTATCAATTTGTTAATAAAATCAATTAATCACCATTCGGTGTGCTTATCAGCATCATTTTACTCACCTATGGAGGTTCAGAATGAAGGTATATTTTCAAAAAGTACATGGAAACCATTCAGGTCGTTCATAGTTTAAGGCGCGTCCTTGAAAGGACTGTTCCTTGTCACCGGGAAAATCACCAGCAAACAATACTGACACCTGATTTTTTACGTAAAAAAATAATAAATACTGCACGGTCTCGAAAAGAATCGCGATCTTGTCTGTACTAGATACGCAAGATAAATTGCTAGAGGTGTATACGAATGAAAGGAAAAGCCCCACGCGTGCTAAACAAAAATAAACATATCCGCAGGAGCTCGGGATAGAAGGAAACGAACGATTCCTGAGAGGCATAGACACGTATCGACTATTCTCTCTCTCACTCCCCACAACAAGGCTTAGAAGTTCTGAATGTAGCGTCGTCTTTCTTCTTCGCATGAATCCGATGAAAGATCGTGATTTTTCAGACGAGGAACGAACATTTGATAACGATTATACTCCTGCTGAGTCACTGGTCCGCCATCTATTGGAATGCTAATAATTTGAGCAGGAAGGCGGGAAAAGTATGATAAATATCTGTTTTAATCAGTTAGACAACGTAAATTTTAAATGTATATTTATATCAAAATATAGTGAAAAGCTGTTCCACAACTTATACATCAAAGATATCCAGGCCCAATTCTATAGCTTTTCTGTGGCATGTTAAAAATAAAACATTGGAAAATTAATTGCAACCATTTTCTGGATAGTTTACTTAATAATGAGGAAATGATTGCGCGACATTTCCTATATGTATATAATTTTATAACCGTTTAGTTATTGGAAACTAGTTATGGTCAATGTTCACAAAAAATTTCCACAGAAAGGAAAAAGAATTGTTAAAAAAGACTATTTATATAACTTTTATGGCATTTGAAAGGCGTGAAACCATATAATTGACAAATTTTACTTTGACATTTTCAAATTAATCCATATAAATATCAGCAAATCAGTTCTTTGACCTTACAATTATGATTTACAACGATAAACTCGATGAAGATCGAAATAAAACCTTTGAAAACCGCATAGAATATTCCTTGCCATGTAGACTCGGATTGTGGAACGAAGATTTGGCTATTCAAGAGGACAAAAACACCATAATCGCTTACAAAAGAGATCATTGCAAAATGATAATTCAAAAAACCAAAGAAATGATGTGTAACCTTCTAAAAACTTCTTTGTTGGCAATTGACAAAACAGCCGTCCTATATGGACAAAATTACCAAATTCGAACTTCAGACTTAAAAAAAGATCTAAAATTTACAGATTACACAAATGGCCTCTTCTTGTCCGGATTAATTACTGAAAAAGAAATTGACGTGTGCCCACATTTTAAACATGGATGTATGCTGACTGCTTCCTCGTTAAAAGATGCCTTCGTGAGAAATACCTTTATAATAACTGGATGCAATGGACACAGTGATGGCCAAAGGGTTCTCTATGGGGAAGATATCATGTTGCAAATCTCTGAAAGTGGCGGGCCACCATTATACGTGCAATGTGAAAACCTCACAATGGAGACATTTGGAAACCATTTATCTGTCCGTTTGTCGGTTTTGCCGGATTTTTATTGTCGTTTCAAGGTGTTCCATTGGAATCCTCAAAAACGAATTGAAACAGAAGGAACGCCACTTACTCCGGACACAAGGATTATTATTCAGCATACAGCTTCTGGACAAAATTTGGCTGTCGAAACAACCAGCTGGATACCCACATTTTTCGGACCGGAATGTAATATGAGTTGTCACACCTATAGGGACTCGCACAAGATGGAAACAGCAGAAAACTTCTGGATGTTCGGTAGTGAGCCGAAATTGCACACGAACTTATTTGTTCGAGCCGCCAAAGGCGAAAATATTCCTAGTGATATTTTCGAATAAATATTGAATATTCAATTTTCCATTTTTTCAAATTCAAAACATCAGCGTTGTAGAAAAAAAAATAAAAAAACTCAAAATCTAATGGAAAAGGGAAGTCGAATGAAACATTACAAGATTAGGTGTAACGAAAGTTTCAGAACAGAATTCAAAACAGTAAACAGTAAACTACTAAAAAAAGTAATTGACCTTGAATTGACCAATCTCAATGTAAGAATTTGTTGCACTTGAATACTCTTTTCAACATCTAAGGTTTTGATCATGGTTCATGAAGCAGAGTGAAATGGGAACCATAAAAACGTAGTCAAACAAAAGTGAATTAATGCAATCCCAATAAGAAATATTATGTACCATATATTTTCTCCGCTGTTTTGGAAGTACACTGCATCAAAAAATTATCGCATCACTTAAAAATTCATTAAACTTTAACAATGAATATTTTTCCAACCACTGGTTTTATTAGATTGATTTTTTTACCAATGGTATGTCTGTTATGGATAAATTTCCTATAGCCAAAAAATACCAAAAAAGTAACATTATCTTCTACAGGATTTATAAATAATCTAATATTTTTTACATCAAAGTTTACAGTTTTCTTTGAACAATTTCATATAAGGTAAAACATACAAGGCACAACAGCATAATGGGGCCAATAGGAGGCATCCTATACAGTGACGTAGTCTCGTGTCTCCTGAGTATTTTATTTTTTTTAATGGTCCATTTCTCTTGAACCATTCCAGAGATATTCAATTTTTTCTTCAGTTTATTAAAATAGAGAAAAAAAAACTTGATGGGTTTTCAGTATGGAGTGTTCCCGTCCCTTGCTCTTATAACAGCTTCAATTCATCTTGGCATACTTTCGAATAAATTTTTAATGTATTGTATGTATATGTAATGTATTTTAATGTAGCCAAATTCTCTCACAATTTCCTCAGTCAATATTGAAGGTATTTTTAATTTCTGAATGGAATTTGCTGCTGCCTGATTGCCCTCCTATATGCTTCCATACATACTTGATGGAATTAATATCTGGACTAGGTACTGGCTAAATATTGATTTTCATCAAGGTTGACCATCCTGGCCACTTGTGTTAGTCATACGGTGATCAATAAATAGCAATTAAAGAACAAATAACAATACTAGAAGATAACAAAACACAAAAATGAAAACAAGCCACGGAAATGAAAGAATTTGTATTAGAAAATGTGTTATTACNCCTTGCCATGTAGACTCGGATTGTGGAACGAAGATTTGGCTATTCAAGAGGACAAAAACACCATAATCGCTTACAAAAGAGATCATTGCAAAATGATAATTCAAAAAACCAAAGAAATGATGTGTAACCTTCTAAAAACTTCTTTGTTGGCAATTGACAAAACAGCCGTCCTATATGGACAAAATTACCAAATTCGAACTTCAGACTTAAAAAAAGATCTAAAATTTACAGATTACACAAATGGCCTCTTCTTGTCCGGATTAATTACTGAAAAAGAAATTGACGTGTGCCCACATTTTAAACATGGATGTATGCTGACTGCTTCCTCGTTAAAAGATGCCTTCGTGAGAAATACCTTTATAATAACTGGATGCAATGGACACAGTGATGGCCAAAGGGTTCTCTATGGGGAAGATATCATGTTGCAAATCTCTGAAAGTGGCGGGCCACCATTATACGTGCAATGTGAAAACCTCACAATGGAGACATTTGGAAACCATTTATCTGTCCGTTTGTCGGTTTTGCCGGATTTTTATTGTCGTTTCAAGGTGTTCCATTGGAATCCTCAAAAACGAATTGAAACAGAAGGAACGCCACTTACTCCGGACACAAGGATTATTATTCAGCATACAGCTTCTGGACAAAATTTGGCTGTCGAAACAACCAGCTGGATACCCACATTTTTCGGACCGGAATGTAATATGAGTTGTCACACCTATAGGGACTCGCACAAGATGGAAACAGCAGAAAACTTCTGGATGTTCGGTAGTGAGCCGAAATTGCACACGAACTTATTTGTTCGAGCCGCCAAAGGCGAAAATATTCCTAGTGATATTTTCGAATAAATATTGAATATTCAATTTTCCATTTTTTCAAATTCAAAACATCAGCGTTGTAGAAAAAAAAAATAAAAAAAAACTCAAAATCTAATGGAAAAGGGAAGTCGAATGAAACATTACAAGATTAGGTGTAACGAAAGTTTCAGAACAGAATTCAAAACAGTAAACAGTAAACTACTAAAAAAAGTAATTGACCTTGAATTGACCAATCTCAATGTAAGAATTTGTTGCACTTGAATACTCTTTTCAACATCTAAGGTTTTGATCATGGTTCATGAAGCAGAGTGAAATGGGAACCATAAAAACGTAGTCAAACAAAAGTGAATTAATGCAATCCCAATAAGAAATATTATGTACCATATATTTTCTCCGCTGTTTTGGAAGTACACTGCATCAAAAAATTATCGCATCACTTAAAAATTCATTAAACTTTAACAATGAATATTTTTCCAACCACTGGTTTTATTAGATTGATTTTTTTACCAATGGTATGTCTGTTATGGATAAATTTCCTATAGCCAAAAAATACCAAAAAAGTAACATTATCTTCTACAGGATTTATAAATAATCTAATATTTTTTACATCAAAGTTTACAGTTTTCTTTGAACAATTTCATATAAGGTAAAACATACAAGGCACAACAGCATAATGGGGCCAATAGGAGGCATCCTATACAGTGACGTAGTCTCGTGTCTCCTGAGTATTTTATTTTTTTTAATGGTCCATTTCTCTTGAACCATTCCAGAGATATTCAATTTTTTCTTCAGTTTATTAAAATAGAGAAAAAAAAAACTTGATGGGTTTTCAGTATGGAGTGTTCCCGTCCCTTGCTCTTATAACAGCTTCAATTCATCTTGGCATACTTTCGAATAAATTTTTAATGTATTGTATGTATATGTAATGTATTTTAATGTAGCCAAATTCTCTCACAATTTCCTCAGTCAATATTGAAGGTATTTTTAATTTCTGAATGGAATTTGCTGCTGCCTGATTGCCCTCCTATATGCTTCCATACATACTTGATGGAATTAATATCTGGACTAGGTACTGGCTAAATATTGATTTTCATCAAGGTTGACCATCCTGGCCACTTGTGTTAGTCATACGGTGATCAATAAATAGCAATTAAAGAACAAATAACAATACTAGAAGATAACAAAACACAAAAATGAAACAAGCCACGGAAATGAAAGAATTTGTATTAGAAAATGTGTTATTACAATTTGATACTTTGACGGGAGTTAACAAAACACATCATTTCATGGAGCGGTTTTCACTAAATTCATGTGGCTTCATTTGTCATATCTTTGAATTAATTGGCGAGTACATAGTCCAGATCTTAATCTCATCTATGGGACGAGTAATACATAATTCAACATGTTTAAAAAATTTAATATCTCTGGAACAATCAAAGATAATGGACCATTAAAAAATAACATACTCGTACTCAGAAGACACAAGGATACACCCTTGTATAGTTTTTACATGCCTTAGCTATCTGATATCGTCCACGAAAGATTTTAAACTTTGATTTAAAAAAAACGTTACTCTATTTATACGCCGGATACAATATAATAATTTTATTTTTTGGGTATCTCCTCGCTACAGAAAATTTACCCATAACATAACTACGAATGGCAAAAAGATCAATCTAATCAAAGCGGTGGTTAGGAAAATATTCATTGTCAAAGTTTAATGAATTTTCACGTGACGCGACAATTTTTTGACAGAGTGCACTTGAATACTTGATACGTAAAAACTTAATTTTTTAGGTCTGATGGAATGCTTGAGATGGTTCTTCAGAAGTTCTAATAATATGGCCCTCAAATTATATGGATATTCTAGTCTAATAGGTATGTACCTCAAAAATAACCATTTTTCTTGCATCGAAAACGAGAGTCAGCATTTGAATTTTGGTAAAAAAGAAGTATAACTCCATTATTTGTTTTTTCATCTTTAAGTCTTCAAATATCAGAGCATTACTGAAAAGCAGCAATTTCATATCACAAAATTGCATTGAGAATAATTTCATATACATATTTCATTATTATTACAAAGTTAACAACAAATTTATTAAATGATCATTTTGTATAAATTGATGTATAAATTATAACAGAAACATAACAAAAACAACAATACTTTAAAAAAACTGACAAAAATATCATTGAAAATTACAAAATACATACAGAATTTCAACCCCATTGTCCACAAACTCGTTAAAACAATTAATTGTATTAATAGTAAATTTTCAACAATTAAAAATACCAAAAAAAGGTTTATTTCTCATATACATAATTAAATCGCTCTGTACAAGATATGGCAGACTTAATAAACATTCTTTTGAGCTCACTCTCGTAAACTATGTTAGAATGCTCTTTAGCATAACATAACTACGTAGATAATACTAAGCTTAAACATATACTGAAACTAAGTTTCAGTTGCGCCGTTAATGAGGTCAATTCAGTTTCTACTTTTTCGCCTTTGAAGTTGTTCAGAACTGCAGTGAGCATCTTCAGGTGTAAAAACAAGGCAAAAACAACAAACTTCATGGTGTAAAAACCTTTGAATCACGGCAATTAAGCCTGGATGAAAATTATCCTAATATTTTTTCCGGCCGCAAAAGCCTACAATATTTTATATGCCACAACTGTTTCACAATCATAAAATTGAAAAATCTCATTCCATTAAACTAATTACGTTTCTAATATACAAGATACAATTTTTCTTAATTCATTCGAACAATTATACTATTAAATGTATCTAAATTAGCCTAATAAGTCTGAGGAATGGTATTATTGTGAAAATGTATATTTCTATTAATAAAATTGTTTAAAAAAATTGATCACCTCTCCCATATATCATCCATGGCGTGATCGTTGAGGAACTTATCCGGTAAGACTTTAAGCATTTTCATCGTGTGAATATAAAATATTACTTCCGTATTCACATGCCCGTGCTTTGGTCCTCCATCACTTAGTATATTCAATTTGATTATTTGGTCTCTTATTCGAGTTTTGAAATTTTTGTGCACCTCCTGATAGATGTCGCTTACCTTAAATTAATCAATATAAGAAATATTTAATAATAATTGCATTTTCGAACCTGTTCCTGTGGCAAAATCGAACTAACGGCCTCATGTAATTTGGTTAATTGTTGAGAAATGTATCGGAATTGCTGACTGGGAGCTGGAGGTCTGGCTTCCCATTTTTCCAATTGATTTCCGATCGAATTATTTATAATAAATAAAATTTTAGATTCCAACTGTTGAATGTGATGTCCAATATCCTTTTCAACACTGTCAAATCCGGTGAAACTATCACCCGATAACGTTTGAAAATGGTTCCTTATGTGGGGAATTGTCCAGAGCACTAATTGTAAAGATCTGGAGGCCAATGCTAAATTTGTGCTAGTAATAGTTTTCAGACCGGCCGTTTGTATTGCAGCCGCGCCCAATACCAACTGGGAGCATCGCGAATTAAATGTTCGTAAGAGTTCAGCCAGATGTTTTCCTATTGTCGAAGAAAGGAACTGTAAGTCGTATGCACACACACAATATTCAGCTATTAAACGGATTAGTATTAAAACGGCTCCAACGATTACATATTCTTGAGTGCCAATTTTTAGGGCTGGTGTTGCTTTGCTTAAATATTTTGTACTCAATTGTTCTTCCGTTGGAGATCCAGGAAGGGATTTCATTACATCACCTTGAGCCAATTTATCGACTAGTATTTGGATTTCCATAGGCACTTCTGCTGACTTCCATCTGTGAAAGAAATGTTCAATAAATCAATCATCATTTTATAACATTTAGATCTATTTGTTTTATTATATGGAATTTACTGTGTAAAACAAAACTATATTCTCTACTCTGTATTTCAGTAAAATATAATATTCACCTATCAGCATCTAATAACCGATTTAATTTGGTTTTTCTTTGGTTATTAAATTTCTGAACATATGAACTGGCTTGAATTTTAAATGCAGCCTTCAGCGAAGCACTTTGTTTCCCACAAATTGATTCACATAAATTGGTAAATTCCTCAACAATTTTTGATAATTCGGCAAACTGAAAAGCACAACATCTTATTTTAAATGAAAATTAAAAAATTCAGATCTCACCTCATAAGTTCCTATTGAACTTTTGTCATTCTGAGTACTAACTAATGCCGCTAAACGTTCATTGAAATAATCACAGACTGAAATGAGCAAATCTTTAAGTTTGCTTACAACCTTATTATGGTCATCTTCAGATAAAAATCCTTCTACAGTATGAGAAATATTCGAAGCTTCTGCTAAACCACTACTGATATCCGCAGTTTCTTTAATAACGTCATGAACAGCTTTAACTCGGTAAATCAATTTTCCTAAAAAATTCAATTAACAATATTTAAGCAGATGATAATACATTTAAACTAACCTAGAGCCTCACTGCCTAGCCTTAATACTTTTAACCAATGCGTTGAATCCATTAAGGGAGTAACCTCTCCAGAACCTTTCAATTCATTCAGTTCAACTTTTGCATCTGCCAATTGTTCAATCATCAGTTGTTTCAAAGTCGCTTGGGCAGCTGTTAAAGCTTCATTTTCATAAGTTTTCAAAAATTGAGTATTGTTTTGCCTTAACAGGCCAGCCACTAGACTAATTAAACGTTCCTGTTCTAACACTCCTTTGAATACATGTTTGTAAATAAAAATTAACATATTTTAAATTATAATCGTCACCTTCGAGGCAATTCAAGGGTCTATGCAGATCTGTTGCAGCGTATTTTTCAAATTCTTCATTTAACATTTTGTCTATAAATTTAGACATTTCTTTCAGTTCAGATGGTAAGTTTCTTAAACTGGTTATACCAGCAAGTTCTTTCGCCAGGACCTTTTGAGTGCCTAAAATTAAATAAAATTTCTTACTTAAAAAATTGAGTTTACAAACAATTGGACTCACTAGATATTAGTTCTAAAGCACCAACATAATCTGAAGACCTTAACAATAGTTGTAACATAGGTTGGGTTTGTAACACTGTAGATATTAATTTCAATTTCCCTACTAAATTCCTATGGTTGTTTTTTGATCTTGCAAGTGCCAAAAGTCTTAAAGCATCTTTTGTAAGACATTTATCCATTTTTGAAACCTTGGCACGTAACAATCTAACCTAAAAATACCAATTTAAGTAGGCACTTAGGGAAAATGATTCTTAAATTTACCTCACTACAAGCAACTCCCATTTGTTCCATTATTGTATCATGAGAAGTCATGGCATGAAAAAAAGCACCCGATTTTTGTGATACTTGCTTGGCTATTTCTTCCTCAACAATATCCAGGTAACAACTAAGTTCTTCTTGAACATCGTGTTCTGATTTACTTTTATTTTCAAACACTTCACTAAAGATCTATTACGAGTGCCAGTGTTAACAGCTTAAATTAGCATTCATCAAATTCTCACCTTTGGGTCATTTAAATTAAAATTGTTCTGTAAATAAATACAGGGTATTGTTTTAAGCTTGTCTTGTGAGGTAGAAACTTCAAAATTGTGTTTTCCTTGCAGTCCATCGGGCTCTTTAAGCTGGTTCTGTCTTTGATGTCTCTTAAGTCGTTTACCATATTTTCTCAAGTACTGATCAAAATGGGTGTAAGAAATATCAGGCAAAAATGGACTTTTCTCGATAATGGTCTTGTCCACGAAAGCATCACCCCATGTCCTGGTAAAAAAATTCAACTGTTTACCTTTGTTTGGATCACTTAAAACGGCCGGTAAATATTGCGAGGCTTTGTAAACGGTCCAGGATTCCTCTTTACTGTCATTCATGTTTTACTATTTTTCAATTACAATTTATTATCTTTTTTTAAATTGCTTCTTAATCTTCACTATTAACATTCTGAAATTTTCTATTGGCTCATTAGCTTGAGAGGATTATCGGCTCAGCTGATATTTTGACACGTCTAATTTGAGGTTTTAAATGACAATTGACATTTGTATGGTTGACATATGTCACTAACATTTGAAATGTTTTCCAGAAGAAGAAACCATGTACATGGTATGCAAAAAAAAGCGTACACCGACTAGAGAGAGAAGTTTAACAATCATATGTGATTTAAATGTGATTGTCAAATTTCTCTTTCTAGCGTGTACGCTTTTTTTTGCATACAACCAGTGTGACCAGATGGCGATCGTCTTTCTCTTTCCAATATCGATATTGCATATGTTCATCCTTGTCTTTTGGCGATTTTTTGACAGATTCTGGCAACACTGCATACAACAGTAAATACCGAAAAATAACTTTGATGGCATACATATCATATGTACATATATCGATACCATACGATAGATAATAAGAGATATGCAACTTCATAGGAAATTTTGTCCGGCTTTTTCTATTGTGCTCTATCTTTCTTCAACAGATAATGCTTACGGTAGTTCTCACTCTCTTCCACCGCTTGAAAGGCGTTGCTAGATGGCAGTGCTATCGGTGTTTTCAAAGTGACGGAATATATTATAAAGTGTGTTCCGAAAGAAATCCGTAACCAGTCAGCGCCACTCTGATTGGTCAAAAACAGTTTTCAAATTGTCACGTGATAATTTTGACGTATTTTTATTGGATCTGACTGGTTGAAGATTTCTGTTGGAACAGACCTATTATTTACATATTACATTTAAATTTTTTCCCTCAACATTTTGTTTTGGTGTTACCTACAACTTAAAACTTTAACTTTGTATCTCGTGTTTAAAACTTCGTGTTTAATCAGTTCAGTGGTTCAAATACTGTTATTTTGTGAAGTTTTCATGAACAATATTATAGTGTTTATTAGAATAAACTAATTTCTCCAACGTCCTATTTACTGGTAAGTCCAGATTTATAATTTGAAGATTTGAAGATATCTCTTATTGTTATTTGAATAAGTGGAGTGAATTAGTAGAGTAAAGGTAATGTGTAATGTATTTCAGGTTGTGAAAATGCCTAAAATGGGGATTTGTTTTGTACATATGACAATATTGTATCATCATTTTAATATAACTGTTATTATTTACCTTTGGAATAAAGCGTTTTTTTTTCTAATAGACATTAAAAAATGTAAATAAAGTGTACGTAAAAATTTTGTTGCCTCCCTTTGATACATTTCAATTTATAAAATTTTACTGCGATTTTTCGTTTCATCACTGTTGGAAAAAAAATGATAGAAACTGATGACTAGTTGTAAATTTTTTAATTGTGAACACGATGCCGTCAATAAAATGAGGGCATTTCATTTGGAATAAGGAAGTTATTGTCATTTAAAGTTTTGCAATTTTGGAATCAAATTTTGGAGGTTGCATAACTTTTTTTCGAAATTCAAACACGTCAAAATGTAGCTCATTAAGTCCTCTTGGAACTCCAAAAATCCCGTTCCGAAATTCGCAGTGGCTAGAGTACGGCATCAATTTCTGTGGGAGTCTGTAGCTGTCAAAATTTTCGGATTTTCCCGTGTATTACACATTGTAACTTTTTCGTGTCACGGTGTATTTCATTTTTGGGTGGAAAAATCTTTCTTCCTACATTTTCTGTTTAAAAATTGTATATCTTATTGACGTTGCTGGAAGCAACGGTTTCTCATAAAAATGCATCTAAAACTGATGATACATGCAAATTTTCGAAGGGCTACAATAGCTTTTCTGATTTATATTACTTTTTATCCGCAAAAACAAGGAAATAACACTGCAAAACTTAAACAATAATAGATTTTTAATTGACAATTTTGAACAAATATGCCTCAAAAAACTTAAAGAGTTTGTAAAACCTATGTAATAACTTGTTTGAAATATTAAAATATATATTTATAAAATAAAAAAGTAAACACCCCGTATCTTAGAAACAAAGCGATATAGGATTTTTGTCAGCAATCATCCCCTAAAATCTTTCGCAGTTATTTAAAAATACTCTGTATAGTATACAAATATTAATACAATATAAAATTTTACATTTCAAAATCCTAGAAGTTTCGTAAGTTAATCTTGATCTTCCTATAAAATACCGTAACGAATAATGTGTTGTTTTAATAATAAATAAGTGGACTGTTAACCTTGTTTATATGTCTATATTACAACAATCAGCGCCGTGGTGTAAAGGGAACGAACCTCTTCAAGTGGAACCTCTTTTTTAAGAAGAGTACTCCGGCCCTGGAAGATGCTTTAAACATTTTACGACATAACCTCAATAAATATTTCAATTAGAAAAGAAAAACAAGTCTAAGCACATTGAATGAAAATTTAAAATGTCAACTCCAAATGAAAAATTACCATCGCAAAATTTCATATCCAATAAGATAAATAGAAGTTTATTAACGCCATGTAGAAGAATCGGACTTTCGCGTTCTAAGAAAACTCCGAATATCTTTTCAACAAGTTCCCCATATGGAAATTTATTAAGTCAAATAACGCCAATCAGTTTAAAAAATGTAGAAACATCAAATGAAAGTGAAGTGCAAAGTGAAAATTCTAATCCCTCAAACAAACGAATAACATCAGAAGATCAAAGCACAGAATCTAGATCTACAAATGCTGATAGACGTACAAGGAAACGGTTAAAATTAGAAGAAATTCCTAAAAACAATTCTACCGAAAACCTTGAAGATAGTTCCTCACATGTTACTGAAGGTATGCCCTTGGCAAAGTTTACTACTGAAGAATATGTAACAGAAATTTCAAAAGAGCTGGACACTTTTGAAAAAAAGGTAAATGAGCAAGAAAACTACGATTTATTGAAAATCACTCAAGAAATTAAAACTTTTGAGGAAAAGGTATTTGTAACAGCAAAGAAACCTGTAATAAATGTCAATAGGATGCTCCCATTAAAGCAGGATAAACAGAAAAAGCTTACAATCGTAAAAAAAGTATCGTCAGCAGCGTCAAGTAGCAATAGTAATGAAGATATTGATGACGACATGTTCACCTCTTCTCCAGAAAGTATAACTAACCAAAGGAACAACCTTATAAAAATAATTAAAGATCTCGAAAAGAAATCAAAAGAAAAACAAGACACCTTGGATCGTTTAAAACGCGCTCAAATATATAGGAACTTGCACAATCCTGACCAGTTGAAAGTTTTATCAAATCAATGGTTAGAGGGTTGCCAAAAAGCCCTTTCTGATTTATTGTTAGTGGTGCAAAAAAATGAGCCTATGGAAATGAACGTCCTATTAGAAAATCTCCAAATTAGCTCAGAAATGATTGAAAAATTGAAGTTGATCTAGGCTAGCGCCAGCCTGTATAGTGACTATAAAATAAAAACCATTTTGAAACTCTGCTCTTAATTCCTCGTCGTAAAAAACGGGTATTCTTAGAAAAACCTACTTTAATGAGATTGTATATTTACAATTGATCTCAGAATTAAGATATCATGAAGCAAGTTGTCTTAGATATTACTATTAATATAAAAATGACAAATTTAAGGATAAAATAACATGAAGTTTTTGTTGACGGTACTCAAGCGAATTACAGGTTATTATTTGAAATACAAAAGTCCTAAATTAAACCACAAAAGTAACATACAATTTCCAAACATAATGTAAAACCTTAAATTTAAAACTGTGGAACAAAAATACTTATTTCTTCGCCTTGGCGTTGTTCTTCACCGACGCTTTTCCTTTTACACTGTTATTGGTCTTCGCTTTTTTCAATTTTGGTTCTTCGTCATCTTCTTCTTCCTCCTAGAAAAAAAGTAACGGTTTTTTTAATTGCATAACCACTACAAATCGACTTAAAGTATGTATTAATATTCGGAGCAGTTAATTCTACTTTCCTCATCAATAGAAATGTCAGTTAAGCAAATAATTAGAAAATCCACAGCCCAACTTGTCAAAACCAAAAAATTACTACAAGCATTCAGTTTTTCAAGATTTTCATTTTGGAAAAAAAATAATGAAATAAGCTTGAAAATGAAATGTGTACAGTTTTTGAAATGTATAATGGTAATGAATGATTTAGAATGATGAGAACAGAAATAAAAGTAATAAAAATTACTTGCCAGTCTCCTAGCTATGAAATTTCCAAGCTTCTTCCTGAGTTTACTTTCTAGGGAGTTTCCTAGAAACTGTCATTTAAGTCAGGGCAAGTAATTTAGTGATAAGTTAATATAGTAAGAGTTAATTACGGATGTCAAACGATGAGGAAAATAGTAAAACCTTCAGATCTTTCGAATTTTTAACGTATGAAAAAAGAAAATAATAATTGTTTACGTACCGCTCCTTCTTCACCTTCGTCATCTTCAATCATTTCTTCTTCCATCTCATCCATTTCATCAAATTCTTCAATCGGTCCACCAATTAAATGATGACCTATGATGTGAATAGGTCCATTTCCTACACAAGAAATAATCTATAAACACGTGAATATGCATTTCTCATTAAAATATAGCATTTGTTTGTAGTCATAGTTCCAAGAAACTAATTCAATATTCGTTATAGTTTTCCAAAATCAAAGTTGACTTTAAAGTCATTTTGTCAAGCAAACTGTGAATAAAACAAATCACTATACCTTGAATTAACGTAAACGTTACTGGAGGATCTGGAAAAGACAGATCTAGCAATACTTGGTTGTTGGGACCTCCAGCTTTTAATGTTGCAATTGGAATTTTTACTGAATCCTTCCAAGTCATTGCTTCAACTTGAATTACATTAACTTCACCTAAAAAACATTAACAATATCGATTACTGGTAAACAAATTTTTTCAAACAATACCGTCTGTGGCTTCTGGTCCCAACAGAACCTGTTTAATTATGAGTTTGTGGCCTCCTTGATAATCCTCCGCCCCGGCCCCTTTTGCCTCAGGATCCCATACCTCGTTAGTGTTTTTCCCTTTGAGGGTCAAAGCTGAAAATACGCATAAAATCAGAGGAAAACAATTCTAAGATAGCGGCGCCACTAATGGCGCCAAATGCCGGCTTCCCCCAGTAAACCGGGGCCAAGCCGACATTTAATACACGAATAAACGAAAATATCACTGGAATAGTATCAAAAATGCTTTAAAAAGAACAAACGTACCGAAAAAATACTCATCTGCCATTTTATTTTGAGGATGAACGTGGATTTCAATGAATTTACACGTGAAATCTTTTCCGGCTGAGAACCTTCGCTTGAGGACGTTACGGAAAGAACGGCTTGACGTTTATCGTTTGATAGAGAACAGAAATGGCGGGCTATGGTTTCCATGTCTCTTGTAGGGGTCGCTAGTAATTTCTACTATTTTTATTCTGGCAACACTGTTTTTCTTGCTCTTGACATTTTAATTAATTATCCATTATTTGAATAGTTTTATTTTTCAATGTTCCTCATGTTATTGTAGTTACATAAAATCATTTTAGAATTTTGAAGAAGAAAATAAATATTTTTTTGAAACGCTTTCTAACATCAAAAGAGACTAAAAGTTTCTCACTTCTTTGACTAATAATTCCAATACTTATGCGGCCTAAGATAATTAATTGTGTACAATTACCATAGAAATATTAGGGATGTTTTATTTTAAATGTATATGAAATAATTCTCAGTACTAATTTCCCTGTTATCATTTATTTTCCAATTTCTAATACATACAATATGATCAAAGGTCTATAGACATATTTAGCAGAAAACAACATTGTCTTAAAAAATCTGAGTTTTAAATATCAAATGTCAATTTGTATGTCAAATATCTAAGCCACGGCTAGACGACGTCGCCATTTTAGGCCAACGCAGTCTTTCGCGTACGTTGGCGTTGTACGGACCCTTTTCTAAAACAAAATAAATTGAATCTCATGTTGTTTTCATGTGATTTTACTTGATATAATTCAAATTTATTGCATTAGAATTTATCTTAAGGCAAAATGATCGTCAAAAGTAATTTTATTTTATTATTACAGGCCAACTTGACAATGTTGTTTAGCCATGGCGTTAATAATATTGTCAGTGCCATCTATAATATTTGTAACCAATCAGAAAGAACCAAGTAATAAACAACGTAACAGAACCTCACTAAAGTTTAAAATCCTCATTTTTGCGCTTATAAACAGATTTGTTCAAATTATTGAAACACTTTAAACGTTCAGAAATAGTCTGCAACACAAAATGGCAGTAACAAAGAATTTTAGTGTGTGCTTGTTTATATTTTTCATTTGCGTTGGAAGTTCCTTAACAAATCAAGAGAAGAAAAACGATGATTCCGAAGAGTTTGTTCCGTCGAATGAATGGAAAGAAATTCAGCCAGGTACATATCAGAAGATTATTGGTTTAAAAATTTGGTAGGTAACAATTTTAAGAGTTCATAATTTCAGGACAAAAAGTCCCATCAGGGCTGCATTATAGAATAAATTTATCCACTGGAAAAAAGGAAGCAAAAATCATTGAAGAAGAAGATGATAATGATGAGAAAACATCAAGAAACTTTGTTATACAAGAATTCAGTGATGAAGTAAAGAGTCCGGTAGATGTAAACGAAATGGAGGAATTCCTAAAGGAGGTAAATAAGAAAGATCCTGGAAAAGATATGCCAAAAAAGTTTCGTACGCTTGATGAAATAAAAAAGGATTTGAAAGATGTTCAATTGCATCCCAAAACTGACGTGGAAATACTAAAAGAGTTATTCGAGATATTCGACGAAGAAGAAAAGAAGAAAAATCCTGATGACAATGTAATTTTAAACATTATTAAGGATATTAAACATATAGGGCATCAAATTGACAATGGCAATGAGTTCTATAAAATGGATGGCTTTCGAAAAATTATTTACAAAAATTGAATTCAACTAATCCTGTTGTAAAGCAAGAAACGTTGATACTATTCGCCACCCTCGCTCAAAATAATCCCACAGTTAAAATACACATATTAGAATCTGGAGGAATTACTACGTTGTTAAGAATTCTAAATCTAGAGAAAAATGAAAACATTAAAAAGAGCGCTTTAACTGCCCTTAGTTGTACCCTTAGGACATTTCCATATGCTCAAAATCAATTCTTTACAATTGGCGGATTAAAAATATTTACTGAACTGTTTAAAAGTGAATCAGTTAAGCTTAAGCTTAAAATTGTTACTCTTCTGAGTGATCTTATAGTTGAAAGACAGAAGAATACTGATCATTTTGAAAATCATGAATTAGTGGATATTGAAAGTGAATTTTACCAATTAGGATGGTGCCAGTACTTAAGTGAACTGTTAAGTGACTTAATGATCATTGATTTGAGTGATTTTGACTCTATAGAGAAATGTTTGGTCGCAATGAAAACCGTATCTAAGTGCAAACATTCGTTCAATAAAAAGGATCTTTTAAATTTACAACATCAGTATCAAGTACTTTTTACAAGAAATAATATTGAGGGAGAAAATTATTACAAATATTTAATGGAGTTAATTGTGGAAATTCTGAATGAGACTTCTAAGGATGAATTATGATAAGACTGATTATGAGTAATAAATGTAAATATATTTATTTTTGTCAAAATAAACCAATTAAAATTATTTATTGTTTATCCTTTAGTATTTCTTGTAAAATTTCTGTTAATTGTATTGCAGTTGGTCTTTCAGTTTTAATTTTTCTTGTGCAACAGTAATAAATCTCTAAAATCCAATTGTATTCTTTACCTAAAACCGTTAATGTTGAAAATCAATGTTTTTTAATATCCAATTTATGACTTACCCAGTTTCAAATTCTCTGGTATTGGAGGTCTTTCACGTGAACTCATTTTTTCAAGGAGGTCATCTAACGTATCTGGGTCTAAATTGGCACAATTACTGATGCATTCAGCAACGTCTTCCGTTACTGGAGGAGATAGTGCTATCATTTCCCATATAATCAATCCAAAACTATATATGTCAGCTACAAAAGAACTTAAGTTGTATTATTTTTGAAAATTATTTTCGGAGTACCTTGTGTTGTAATATCCTGAGGATATCCAAGAATTTCTGGAGCACACCAAGATTGAGTTCCAACATATTCAGCTCCAGGAGCTTTTTCGGTATCAATTATACCATCTTTAGTAACTGGAAGGCAGACTCCGAAGTCACATAGTTTGCATATTTGAAAGTCTCCTTTTATAAGCACGTTGTATGATTTTAAGTCACAATGCATTAACAATACTGTGTTGTGTAAGTAAGACAATGCATTGGCAACATCGGAAGCAACTTTCACTATGATATCAGGAGTGAAAGGACCTCTGTCCATATCATTTCTATCTTCAATTAATTCGCCAAGACATTTGTCGCATTCCTCCATTGCCAATAGATTATTGCCATCTTTGCCTTCTAAATAAACCCGGAACCCTACAATGTTTGGGTGTACGAGATTACGTAAAATATCGGCTTCTTGTTTTAAACGTTCTTTAATTAGAGGGTTGTCTCTGTTCCGCTTGATAAGTTTCTTAACGGCCCATGGTGATCTTAATTTATTGAGGGCTGGCGAACGTTGTAATTCGTATACAGCAATCCCTAAGCATATTTGAATGAGAAAAAAAAATAAATTACTATTTTTACCTGTGCCATAGCCAATTTTTTTCATAAATGGTGAAGGTGGTATTTTAATTTTATTTAAATGTTGAACACTAGGTTTTCTTGGAGTGCAAAACTCTATTTGAAGGTTTTCGCTCACATTTTTGTTTGTATTCATATTTTCTTGAGAATAACAGGGCTAACAAAGAAAAAAAATAGATATAGGGGTATTCACGTAACTGTATTAAAGTGTTAAATGTGTTACAATGAAAAAATTAAGCGTAATTGCTTTAATATGATCTGGTGTTTGTTAAATTATGCTAAACGTGTTAATAATTGAAAATGAAGAAGCCTAAAGCCACTCTTTGGGTCTTAAGGATCGGCTATTTGCGACTGCGTTAATTCTGTTAATTTTGGTTGATGCTTTTTTTACCTACAACTATGTAGGTAAAAGAAGTTCGATTTCTATTAAAAAATTGAAGAAAAAATGGAGAAGGATACAAGAAGAAAAATTTTTAAGAGTTGCAGACTTTTTGATTTCTAAAACTTTGCTGTTTGGCTTTTGTGTTCAACAAATAAAGAGAGAATCTAAGAATCAGATTTTTAACAAGTTAAATATCATAAATCACATTTAACACATTTGAAAATTCGATATTCATTCACGGGCACTTTGTATTAAGAGAAAAAACACAGATTCATTTAGTACGACAGCACAGTTTCGTGAAATACCCCCATTATTCATAATTTGGTTTATTACTTTCTCAGTGCGAAGTTGTCTAGGTTAACAGTTTTTTTATTTTGTCGTTACGTATTTGAATTTGAAATTGACAGATACATCTGTCTATGTTTGACAGTCAGTTAGGCCAATTGCTATATTCAAACGTTAATCTCCATAGACGTCTAAAAACATTGTTTATTACTGGATTTCATAGATCTTACATGCAGCTGTATTAAAAAACAACGTCCACCGATTAGAGAGAGATGTTGTTTACTTAAATTTACGTAAAATCGGTTTTTAAAATGACTATTCATTGGAGGTTAACAGATGTCATAAGTTGTCAAAAATGCAAAATAATAATATACAATTGAAAAAATGCCTTTCTATCAGGGTTACCAGATGGTGATCGTCTTTCTCTTTCCAACATCGATAATTGTATATGCTCATCCTTGTCATTTGGTGATTTTTTGACAGATTCTGGCAACTCAGCTTTCTATAGAATATATGTAGTAAGTAATAATTTATTTGAATAATTATTTATTTTGCTTTCGACAGTGCTTTGCATTTTTGAACTTATGAAATCTATTAACCTCTATTGAATAGCCATTTAAAAAAAGGGTTTTACGCAAATTGAAGTAAACAACTTCTATCTCTAATAGACGTCCGCTTTTTTTTTAATAGGTACATACACACACATTACTTACATTAATATGTAAGATCCATTAGTGCAATGTGAAATGAAATTGAAATGTGATTAAACAATATGATTTTTACTTCTCAGGAAAAATACCAACAATTTTTGTGGAGTCGAGAAAATGTAGGTAGATAATCGGCCAGTTTCATTCGTATGGAGAAATCTATACTATGCCCGTCTGTGTCGGCACCTAGAACCAAAGGACTTAATTTGACAGGATTTACCTGCTGTATTTGACTATAAGAAGGCTCTAGAGTATGTGAGTATTCCTATCCGCAATTTTGGTTCTCTGTTACTATCTGTCACTTTGTGTTTATCTGAACAAGCTTCAAATGATTTAAAAGAATGTGTTTATTAGTAATTTTTGTAAAATTATTAAACGTGGAAACGAATAAACAACGTATATTAATGTTTTTGGTGTTGTGTTCTAATCAATGCGAATTTCAGAGTCCGCCTTCTGCTGATCCAAGAGAACTTAATAAGCACCATTTTAACCCATTTGAATGTGGAAAAAAAATTTTCAACAACCCCTTTGAAATGTGCCTTTGAAGTTGCATGATTTCAAATCTCAATAGCTTGCTTATTACAAATGAAACGCCCCAATTTTCTGGAGGGCGTCACGTTCTCAATTCAAAAATCTTGTCAAAAATTTTTTAATATAATCCTATCCCTAAACCCAGCTGTTTCGAAATTCCCGAAAGTTACCCCCCTTTTCAATTTGTTTTTTTTTTTTGGTAGTCACACTGGTGACGAAAAAAAAATGTTAAAATGTCTTTATATCTACGCATTAGACGTCACCAACTATCGCGTAACATTTATCTGTACTAACGTCACTAGAGCGACTATCGGTCATTTGTTAACTATTTTGGTTTAATACCTCTCTGTGTATGTATTGTTGCCTATGAATTATATACAAATTCTGACCAAGAGTTGCTGATGTAAAAATTTCATTTATCTAGGTGTGAAATGAGGCCGGGATTTAGTACCTATAAAATTTAGTTCTAATTGAAATAAATAAATATTGTCGTGTAATTGATTGTTTCTTTTTATAGATATAAGGGAGTACCTACTATTTGCATGCGTTCGTGGAAATTTTGACTGCGACGGCTATTCAAGGCAAGGCGCTATTGCAGAGACTCAGAAAACCTTGTTGATACATTAAGAGGACAATGCGACCATTAGGAGATGTATGCTTAATTTAAGTTGTTTTCCTTTTTTTCTTATTATTAATTTAACACGTTAACTGCGTTATTGGTCCCCGGGATTGAGTGTTTTCTTTCAATTTTTAAAAAATTATTCCAAGTGTGAAATGTCTAATTTAGCTAATTTTTAGCCTAGAAAAAAGTTGGTAGCAATAAGTTTATAAAGTATTATTCTGTCAAATGAAATAATTAAATAATATCAGTCCTCACAGACCGATAATACACAAAAGTGAAAAACAGAATTTTTAATACCGCAACTAACGTGCTAAATTGTATATTTTAATTCTTGCTTTATGTATAAATTAATTTATTCATTCTTCATTTCTTGATAACATTCTTGAATAATTTTGCTACGTTCTTTTTATAAATTTCTTTTCATTTTAATCATTGCAAGTATGGTTGTCTATGGTTTAGGAGCTCGTTACAAAATGAAGGAATTTTTAAGTAACAATAAAAGCTAAATTGCTTCTCATTTCGTATTATTTGTTATAAAATAATGAAAATTGGGAGTTTGTTACCAGAATCAGAGGAGTGAGGATTCAAAAAAATTCGAGGAATCCGGCCAAAAATTTTTTAAAGAATTCAAAGAATCCGGACAAAAAATTTAAAGGAATGCTAAGAATCCGGACAAAAATTTAAAGGAATGCAAAGAATCCGGATAAAAAATTAAAGGAATGCTTAGAATCCGGACAAAAAATTTAAAGGAATGCAAAGAATCTGGACAAAAAATTAAAGGAATGCTAAGANAATGCAAGGAATGCGGAACAAAAATCAAAGAATTTGGACATAACTATTATCAATTTTATTATTAATTTATTAGTATTTTACTTTCGTTTTGTCAATTTATTAAAATTCGAACTTAAAACATTATTTTTGAATAATGATATTAAACTGAAATTTATTAAAATATTTATTGTCGTCTTACAGAAGAAAAATGAATATATACATACAATATAAAATGAAATTTTATTAAATTTTGTATATGTAGTTATTTATGTACACTTATATTACCTATGTATTATTATTTACACATAATTTTTGATACGTACGTTCTTGGTCAACGCTATGGCAAAAGCCTGTTTATGAGCACAATTTATAATTTATCTACTACAATGCTTGGAACAATAAAATTATTTAAAAAGCCTTAAACTAAAACAATCGTTAATTAAAATTTACAATAAAAAGTACCTTTGAGAATTGAGGGATAAATAAGAGTTAAAATGAAATTATATTAAGAAAGAATGAAGACGGTGACTTCTCAAGATTTTTTTCAAGCAATCGTAATTTTCAATACATAATCACAGATAACGCTCTCAATATTTTATCAATCATTAGTTCTAAGTCTAAAACATGGCTATACATACATAAATATCAGCCTTTTAATACACGGATTTTTGAATGCATTTTAAAATGAAAAATTGTAAATTAAATTGCTTTGATCTTGAAATGTCAAAGAAATCACTGTCGGAATGATAATGAATAATTGAAATACAATACATTAAAAATAATACATAATAAAAGTACAAAAAGACACAATAATAAAAATTAAAATAATCAAGGATTAACCCTGTACTTGATTAAAATTTACAATTACTATTTCACACTTTAGTCCCGTTTTTCTTATGCTCTCCTATAGTGACCTGAGTTATAAAAGGGCCCCTGTGAGGCTGATTGGCTTGCCTAACCGTACCAGCCATGTTTGTTCTCGTAACTGTCGGTCCGTGTTGCCGATTATGAACTACTAAATTTTGTCGATTGGAAAGGACATTCGAGTTTTGATCTTGTTGCGTTGAGTAAGTGTTATGAGAAGAATTTGGTGGTCTTATTATCTGTCGATTGTTCAGAACCGATTGAACGCTTTCGTATTCATAATAATTTGATATTGGACGTAACTGTTGATCACTTCTAGATTGTCTCTGAGAGTGATATTGATGTTGTTTTCGACTGAAATTAAAAAAAAATAAGATAATGTTGATAAAAATAGAAAAGAAATTACGAGTGAATAGAAAAGTAGTCTACATGAAAACTAGTAAAGTTAATTCTTGATGTGGGCTAATAGACATACTACTTTTTCTACTTTATTATGAGATGCATCTGCAAAGCGAAGTAAATATAATACAATGACAGCTGTACATCTCGCATAAAGTTCAATTTTTGTGAAAATATACATAAAATCGATTTAAATGAAATTTGAAAATTGATATCTTTTTGAACCACAAACAGGTTTTAATACCATTATTCTAAACTTTTACATTAAGTGGTGATAATGAATAACAGAAATAAATCTCATTCATAATGCAACTAGGTTGCTAAATATGTTAATGACCCCACCGGCCAGCAAAGTGCAAGTAGATAATTAACATTAGATGATTACATACCTAATTTATGACTAAGCGTAGGTGTTACATTTTTAACTTTTTGCATGCAATGAATAGGCAAGACGATAATCTCTTGTCGCATTTTGAGTGTAACAAATCGTTCATAGTACTCGTTTAAAGGAATTGTCCATATGATTTGTGAGAAAAATTGTTTAAGATGGCAAAGGAAAATTATGCATTTGCAGTCTTGTAATATATTTTTTCTGTTTCAAAAGATACAGAAAAAACAACGATTAAAATAAAAATAATAAATCCAATACTCCCAAAATGTCGCTTATGCTCTTCTTCCTTTCAAGCATTGATATGTGCATTCGGAGTATTTATTTCGAAAATGGTTCTGCCCAAGGTACTATTCAAAAGTGGTTTAAAAGATTTCGTTTTAAGTTGAGTTTACATTATATGTTTTATCGTACAACTTATTATATGATGAATTTCCTTGTTCACTATGTAGTGGAATGTATAGAATGTTTGAAACGGTGGATAGTGTGGAATGCCTAACAGTAACAGTAGCAAGTCTGTGTCTGTCTGTCTATATGTCCACAAATGAAGGGGATCAGATTAAACTGATCTATTTCTCAAAAAAAAATAAAAATAACGGAAATAACTAGGAATATTGGTTAGCCTTTTTCGTTAATTTTATACAAATCCTAAGGTACAAAAAAATATATTGAAACTAATATGAAAGACTTATATTAAAATAACTCACTTTAGCATGAAGTACTATAACATTTGTGTCTGAATTTAAGGAAAATTCAAACATTTTTAAAAATATCATTTAGTCCAATTTAATTCTATCTCCTTCATATGTGTGTGCGCAAATGAACGAGTTTCCACTACTAGTCATTCCATTCCTGTGTCCACTATTATTAGGTCAATTTTATACGATTCAAAAAGAAATTCCAATTTATTTTATGGCATGTATTAGTTTTGGATAATTGTCTGTGAAATCTTTTAAAACCACACGGTAGTATAGATAATATTAACATGGAGAAAAAACCTTTTAATTCAACGACGCAATGCCAAAAACAAATAGATTTTGCTCTAAAAGTCTCCATTACTGGTACAATAATAAACATAAAATATATAATGTAAACTGAACTTTATAAGTTCAACCCTGTTCTGGACATTGTACATTGATGACGACATGGTTTATGGGTTAGTTGAAGAAAGTTCAAGGATTAATTACCATTACACTAAGAAGATTGTTGAGAAATTGAAAATTTATAATTTGTATTTCCATACATTTCCAAACTCAATGCGTCGGAGGTAGTGCGTTTTTTTAATAAAAAGAAAGAAATCTAAACCGAGTGCAAACAGCTGTTTCTTTCCTCTCATATACCCTAATAAACAAGACTTTTTTATACAGTTACGTCATAGGACACCCCATTTACCTACAAATTTCACGAAACATTTTAAAGAAGAATGATATTCTAAAACCTTCAGTTCTTTTCATTTTAAAAATAATAATACTAATTTGATAAATAAGAATGTTAGGAATGATCAAACTACTGGTCATCAAAAGCATATCAGAAAATCGCCATAACTAAAGATACATGTTTTAAGCACAAATATAATACAAAAAGCTACTACAAAATTTCACATTCAAATTTAATAAGCTTGCAAGTACCGACGCACCCGATACTAAAATAAAAAGATTCCCAATTGAATTAAAAAAAATAATAATAAAAAAGAAAAAAAATACTTTTGATAAATTTCTTTTGATGCGTACCTCTCTTCCTCCACCTTTAATCTTTGCTGTTGAACCTGCAGACGCATCTGCACAATCTGACTGTCAGACAACGACTCTTTTCGGCTAGGGGAACGAGAGACAAATATTGTAACAAACAGACAGAAGACAAGGACACACACAGTGTTACTGTTATCAAAATTATAAAATTGGATAAAAAAAATTATACAGGAGAAATTTTTCCCATGTCATGCAACAGATGTGTGAGTGTTAGACACATTTTATTGAACTGATTTGCTTTATTTAATGACTTTCTTTTATTTACCTGATATGAGTTTGTAACTCATTATAATTAACGTAATGCGTAAACGGCACTGATGATGAAGGTTCTGTTATTCCAGATCGACTACCAGGGCGCCCGAATTCTCCATACTGAGACTCTCTATTTTGATGCTAAAAGCAATTTGAATTATTATTAATTTTCGATATCTCATTATCAATATTTTACTTGTGGATGTCTATCGTAAAAGTTTTCGCGTTCATCAGATTGATAATACGTGTGCCTATGAGCCAATCTTTGTCGTGTCAATTCTCGATCAACATTTCTTCTAGGATCTAAATTTTGTCGATATTTCACTGGTGGAGCCACTGAATTCTCCGGAATAACTTGAACTTGTTCAGCATGCCGATGCATGTAACCGTGCCTCTGATAAATGGGTTCTCTCTGATGAACATTCGGCTGATTATGATTCGGTAGGTTCTGATTTTGTTCTTGTGGTTTTTCTATTAATTAATGGTAGTAGTTGTAAAAAAACACTGTACCTATTTTTTTAAAAAATAAGACAATTTTTTATTACCATTTTGATGGTGAACTTGTTTCTGTTGATTGCCTTCACTAGTGTGTGACTTGTGGGAGTGATGGCTGTGATTCTCTTCCTTTAATTCCGGATTATGTGACTGTTGAGATTGCTGGGAATGTTGCGAAATGTTAGCATTGGCGTCAAATTCCGGCTTTTGATGGTATTGCTGTGTAACCGGTTCAACTAATTCTATTTTGCGATGTTTTCCAAATCTAAAAAACACAAATGCAGGTAAAAATAAATATTTAAATGCAATATAAGTGTTTTAGTGCAATATCTCAATGTTATTACCTTACCTGAACATTGAGCCTATTCCCTTAAACAGGCCAGGTTTCTTTTTTCCAGGCTTATTTTTAATATCCAAAGCAGCATTCAACGAGGATTGTCTTGGAGCACCTCTCACATTTGTGAAACCATCAATTTCTCTTTCTTCGACCGGTCCATCCAGTAACCAATGTTTTCTCGCGCCTGTGAAATTAATTTTATTATTCAACTGGTAATATTCCATCAACCAAAACTTACCCATTTCATTTCGATGATTTGGATCGACTACGGCTGCTCGAAAACTTTCCTCGCAACCTTTTCCTCTGATTACTTTTAAAGCACCAGAAGGCCCTCGATAACTGTAAGCTGGATCACCTTCTTCTTGCATTTGTATCTGAAATATACACATTACATAGCATTCTTGTTTTATTCAATATAAACGTTTATAAAAATACCTCTTGAACCATGGTTTGTAAAGATTCTAAACTGGAAGATTTTTTCATTCCTAATGAGGGCCCTAATTCGGTCAGTTTGTCTGCATCTAAAATAACATTTAATAGTTATAATGGACTAGAGTGACAATATAAAAGCATATATGGGACCAACACCTAAACAAAAACCTAACATAAAACGAATGATGCTTACATTCGGGATGTTCGGACGCTCGATTCATGCTTATGACCGATTCCACTGAGCCAACTCGTAATATATTAGCTGTTAAATGAAAATGATACATAAAATATTAGCGAAACACTACCTTTTTTAGCACATGTATGAACAAGCAACAAACACATTTTAGGACATAAACACAATGAAAATAATGTTAAACTTAGGTATTTACTCACTTTCTTTTTTTATTCTTTCTTCTCGTAATTTCTTTGTACGCTGATAGGTATCTGTATTTTTAGCATCTAGAGTCGCATGCCTTTTTTCCGACATGCTTTGCCGACCAAATGCGTCCCTTTCAGAATAATTTTATTATACATCATGAGGAGAATTTAAACATTAAAGGAATACCTTGAAAACCCTTGAGGATTTTCCAAGCTTAGTTGACTCGCATATGTGGCATCTGTACTTTGAATAGTTGTTTGTGAGGCACTTTTATCTCCAGTACTGCCAATTAAGCTCGCTTTCCCATCTGGCTCGTGGTCTTTTCGATCTTCTCGATTACATCCATTTATTTGATTCAATTTGTTTGTTCTATGCATGTTAAATCTTAAAAAATAATGATTAACATTGTATAAACAATTAAAACTAGATTATTTACAATTGGGACTGTTGCGTTTGGTTTGGGATAGAAATGACCCTAGATCCATACTCGTCTTCTATTAAAATAGGTTCCATTTGGTTCATATTCAAAGTTGTATTGGTTACATTTCCAAAACCACTGTTATTGGCCAGCATACTAGCGCTCCAAGTGTCGTGGGTGGCTTTGTAGTAGCTTTCGTTGCGTAGCTGTTGCTTGCCAGTTAGCCTTTCCAAAACTGGATTCCAGGTGTGCATTGGACTTAATTGATTTTGATGGTTAAGAATGGAACCATTCCGGTGTGAATTGTAAATTACAGTGTTAGTGGAACCGTTGGAAGCGTTAGAATTAGAATTTTCGCCAGAGGGTTGTTCGCTTGAAGTTTCTTGACTATTCCCATTATATAATTCCTGAAATAAAAGTAATATTGTAGTTTTCGTGAAAAGCAGTACAGTAATTTTTTTACTTACTTGAGAAGCTTGTGAATCGTTAAGCAAACTTTCATTGGATCTGTTTCTCGACGACCCAGGTGATGAAGCCCTACGAGCTATTGTAAGCGTAATATTACCAGGAACGGGACCCTCCGTGTGCAACATAGCTCTCCTTAAAGTCTCCATTGCATCGCTATTCGATTGCTGCAATAAGGATATTCCATTCACGTTCAGTAATTGATCATTGGTTCTCAGTCTTTTGTCTCTGGACGCGGCTCCACCATTAATAACGCTCTTTATGAAAATTCCTAAATCACCTGAAAATATTTCACATTTAGATAACATTAAAATACAGATAGAGGACATTTACCTGATTCACTTGTTTTTCCTTTCACGCTGATACCGAGCCCTGCCTTTTCCGAGTCGTGCACTGGAATGTTGAACGTTAAAATTTCACGATGTTTCCATGGAAAAACTATATTGCCATCATTCTTATCAGGAGGCTACAAAGGGATTTAATAAATTAGTTGCTAAAATATACTTTGTAGTTTTACATAAAATTGTAATATCTACAAATTAATGATTTAAATAGAAATATTATTAACAACATATGAAGATAATTTCTAATATCTACTTATAAGATCAGCCTACCGCCCAAGAGGGTGTTGTAATTCAAAATGGAATATTATTTGTAAAAATTATGTATGAACAGATTCTCCTAAAAATTAGTCACTACTACAAAAATAAGTAGCCTCCACATACAATAAGGGACAACCGTTGTTAAAAAATGTATAGTTGATAATTTCTTGTATAAGGAGGTTCAATTGTAAATGATGCATGCTGTACAAGCAAGACAAAATACACTACACAAGCAAAGGATGAGAAAATTAAAAGTGATAAACAGAAATCAAGAAAATTAGAAAATAAACAACAAACAAAAATTACATTGCTTGAATTGACGGCCTCTTGGAATTGAGAAACAATTTTAGCGACAGATCCGACCGGTTTTTCCGGTACCGATCTGTTGTTTTGCAACAGGTGGCTCTGTGGTAAAGGTGGAATATTTGGAGGTACGTCTTGGTTACCGTTCAACGGTTCAGATGTGATTGGTTCTTCTCGTTCGTCCGTTTCTTCAATACCCTGTGTGCCAGACAAGATATACATTTATAGCTATTTTATACATCAAGCATCAATCTTCATATGAAATACGTGTAGTTGAAAGCTTTCTTTTCGTGTTTTTTTTATAAATATATCGTGTACATTCACTAAAAGACCATACATATTTGCAAAACTTACAATAACTCTAGGTAAACCGTTATTGATAGGCACATCTTCCTGTCTAGACACGATGATTTTAACTTTACTTCCTGCGGGGACTTTTCGTAAAATTGCCACAGCTTCAGACTGACTTTTGCCTGTCATCTCTTCATCGTTAACTTGCAACAATCGGTCTCCTATTCTTAATCTTCCATCTTCAACAGCAGCACCCTGAAAAAATCCTCAATTAAAAAATATTAAAAGATATGCCTTAAAAACTGACCTCAGGAATTATATTTTTAATATAAATGGGACAGTTTCCACCAGCAGGATTGTCTCTGGTTGTTATACTAAATCCGAGTCCCCTGGGTCCTTTTAGTAGTTCAATTTCGATTTTTCGCCCTATTTTTCTGGTGTTGGCCGTTAAAAGACCTTTTAAATTCTTTGAAATGGCAGGCACCTTTTTAGTTGGAGAAACAGTAGCTATTTTTGTATTTGAATTTTCTAAAAAAAAGTTTTACAATTAAAAAATGTTATGAAAATGTGTGGAATAATTACGTTTTTGTTCGCATTCGATCATAGTGTGGTTTTCCTTATCGTCTTTAAATTTGGGATAAATAGGAGTAGGTGGTTTTCTTAAGCTTTCCAAACCGGTCGTCTTAACGACTTTCAGTCTTAATTCAGGGGAAATAAGAGACAACTTAAATATTTCTTGTACTCTGAGAAATAAAAACATTATTTTAATATATTCCATTGGATTCCTTATTTCATTGAGCATACCTTTGGAAAGGAATGTTAATTAAATTTTGTCCATTAATTTCAACTATTCTATCGTAAATAGCCAGTCTTCCGTCTCGATCGATTCTACCACCAGGTTCTATTCCTTGTACTAATAATCCTCGGTCTTTTCCGGAACCATCATAATCGGGTACCACGTGAATACCTAATGAATGTTAAACAAATTAACATCACTGTATTATAAATAAACGATTAACCTACCAAGAGGTCCAGGTTGATTCCTAATTACTACATACTCGGTTTTATCAGCTGACCATGGTGTCGGACTATTATTAGCTTGACCCAAAGGCTCTTTTCTTCTACTTTCTCTAGGTAAGGATGTACTAGTGTGACTTTTTGCATTCGCAATGCGTTCAGCGGCTTCAGCCCAACGATATCTGAGAATACCAATTTGTTTATTCTAAATAATCAAATAAATATATCATTTAAAAGCCATACCCAGATCCATCACCCAAAAATTGCATCGATAATCGATTACTTCCATCTCTAGTTATTCGTTTAAAATCTGTTACTTCTTCTTCTTTACAATCATCCAACCAATCGGGGCTCGTATATCCTGAACTAGGGGGTTCCAAAATAAGAGGTGCCGCACTCCACCTTTTATTATGTTCAGCTGGCGCAGGAGGTCCAGCAGGAAGTTGATTTAACGTTGGTTCACTGCCTCTTCTTACTTGCAAGCTTGGCACTCCAGATGCGATTTGTTCACCAGTTACTTCAATATCCGTTCGCGGATACGGTAGTGCATATTTGCGTTCTCCATCCTATGTGATATAGTGTTAAATAAATCCTGTTATGTAGTTCATTTTCAAAAGAAACCTACATGGAAAATATCTGGACTTCCTGTGCCTACCGAACTACCGCTAGCACCATCTCCTCCGCCATGATGTATATGCGACCCTTCTCCATCTTCGAAACTAGCTAATATTTGTTCTCTATCATCTGCCACGTCGCTAAGTTTGTCATCCGGATCCAAAATACCTCCACCTTGGCTCTGGAGGTTATGAACCGAAACCCAGGCTTCTGGACTCTGCAATAATAAGAAGTTTTTATGTTAAAAAGTATTTTAATTACAGTCGATTCACTTGGACGCCCTCATTTGCACTCAGTAATCGAGAAATATTGCTAAGAAAATAAATAATAATAATCCTCCGAAATCAGTGGATTGTTTCAAAACACGTTAATAATCGCAATAAAAGAACGGTTATTGAGTGCCAGGTTGGTTGAGGCCGATAGCTAATCTTGTCTTGAAATCATGTAAAAAAATGAATGAATGTGAAGAAGAGGCAAATAGGTAATTTGCATATGAAACGTGAGAATTTCATGGAGAATTACCCAGTTGGAAACAGTTAGATAATTGGATGGAAATACTTGGTTTATTAACCTAAAGAATTTATCTGTAAAGTCATAAAATCATATTTGTACCTAAAATGGTTTGTTCAAAGTTTATCGAAAATTAGTCAACTTAAGGAGCGCCATTCTGTTAAGCTAAAAATCGCTTCGAGATGGATTAAAATTAATCTAATACTCCTTACTCTTAAAAGACCTTCAAATTTTTCTCATGTAATTTAAAAATATTTTAGTTTAAAATTGTTGCATTATTTCCAATTATTTTTGCTTCCGCCATATGATATTTTAAAGCTTCTTGTTAGTTTAACAAGCCGACAAAGAAGAAATCGATGAAGACTGGCCACTCAAAACACCATGGACGATGCGAATTTTCTTCGATCTCTCGTCGTCGTTTCGCTTTCACTTTTTAATCCATTATCTTATATTCGACACAAAAAAATATTGCCTTGATTTTAAAAACCACAGGTTAAACCATCTTACTTTATTGAATTAGAAAAAAAAACACATAGAGCTAAATCGCAAGAGTATGATGACCAGTTAAGTTTTTTTTTTACGCAACGCTAAGAAATCATTTTAAAGAAAGTTATTTATAGTGATAGATTTGCATGGCAAAAAGGAGATAAGTCAAATCCACGCGCAAAAACAAAAGATATAAATTATGAGAAAGTATAATACACTATGCAAGGTAAGAATCTAAAGCCTCTCGAATGAGTTTAGGTGCGCCAACTAAGATACAGTACGTTCAATGGTATTGGTGGTACCACTCCTCATCTATTATAATGGTTTTAGATTTAAAATAGTTCTGTAAGGGAAAGAATTGTAGTGACACTTTTCTTTTTCAAAAGATAAAAGGATTCTTTTGTGTTTCCTGATTCGATCTAGTTATGATTCATTACACTATTATCGAAAAGCATTCCATTCGAACCAGTAATTACCAATCGCTATCAGGGTTTTTTAACCAAAAAATTTTGACCCGTTGAGTAGATTAAATAAGGAGTCACCGAACGGAAATCCTGTCTATACTTGGTACATTGCAATTGTTTTATATGGGCGACAAAGACTCCTGAATCCTCGCACAACAGGTGACTTGCAATCCATGTTTGGACTAATAATACGTATAAGGACTTTAGATTAATTTTAAATCCAACGAAAGGGAGGTGCCAAGAAGGACCATCGAGGCGTGACTCTTTGTTTTATTTGAAAAAGTACTTAATCTTTCGCAATGTCCGTTAAAAAACAAGAACTTTTAAGGTCTGTTAGCTGCGACCTTGGAGACGATCGGTGTGAAAAAGAAGAAGACAGTGGTTTTAACCACCTGCCAAATCTATAAAATTTAACTTTTACTTGTAAATTAAATGAATATGTATAATACTAATGAAGCCATAAGCAAATTAATGATTGTAATTTTTCAAAGTGCGTTCCGAATAAAAAAAAATACCGTTAATGAGGAGAGAGTGTCGTTTTTTGCAATTTTCAATAATGAAAGTGGACGAAATAAAAGTTTAACTTAAGTAATTTAATGTGTATCAGGAAATCCTCGACCGAGTGAAATTTAAAAGTTCCTTTCGTATAGAATTAAAAAAAAACTAAGGTTCTCACGAGAAGAACAGTGGAATATCTCGCAGAATAAATTCTTACTTTATCTATATAAGATTTTTCCGGATTTTCTGAACCGCTATCGAACACAGGCACAAACAAATTTTTGCTTTTTAGCTTTTGCTGCTTTTTGCACTGAAAACTGTACTTCATTGAAGAACCCGAAACTAAATTAAATAAGTTCTTAACACGAACCATTATAAGTTGTGGTTAATTACAAAATACAAATTTCTCCAAATTAAAACATCTTTCCATTTCCATTTAACGAAACCGACTGAATTCTTATATGAAATGCCCTAGAAGTTTGAATAATCCTCTTAAGGCTTTAGCCCGTCCGCTTCAAAATTTCCTTCATTTAATCGATAAAATCATGTCACTTTTTCCTTGGCCTCAAAAATTATAATTTCCAACTAATTAATGGGCAAATCGATTTAAAAAGTGAACGTTTTCTAAAAACATTATGAAATTTTTATATATGTGACTTATCCTAATTGGTGCGGACGATAAAGCTTCAACTGTGGGTGCCTGTATGGTACCCGGTATCAAAATTATGACTATTATAGCACTTTTGGAATTCCCATTAAAGTTATTATATGCATCCTCCTTGTATATTGACCTTATTTCTAACATTCGAAGCATCAAAATATGTCATTATTTACAAAATAAAAAACAACCATATACAAGACGTTCCAGTAATGTATAATTATGTGATGAAAGTACTAAATTACAGCCATTTTTAGTGTTGTAAATACAGGTATACATTTTTACTTAAAAATATTACATAATCAAACCGATTTGAACAAAAAGGTGTTAACCGAACATCGTTAGAAAAAATTAATTTAAATATTTTTCGAACAGGAGAGTTTTTTAAATAGTATTCTCATGCAATTAGACTACCTAATTGTCGTATGAAAAAATTGCATGTAATTTTATTCAGGTAATTTCCATTTGGAATTGTAAGAGACATAAACAGAAATAACGACTTAGCAGCAGTTGCTAAAAAGAACAAAACTATAAAATATAAGAAAAGATATATGAAATGATTCTAATTACACATGGTTGATTTTATGAGCCTCATTACGGTCTATGGCTTGGTTTCGTTTAATCACGCTTTCGCATTACCTTCATAATTTTATTATTGGTGATTCTCACGCATGATAACTTTATTAAATCTGACTAATTTTAATTTAGAATGTGTTACATACTTTTATATAACAAAAAAATAACTTAATCACCGTAGTTATTTCTTGTTTTATACATGATATATTGAGTGAAAAAACACAGACTTAAATCTTAAAATTAACTACCCAGATTATTAATGGATGGAATTTTGTAATTAACATTAGTATTTGATAATTGACAGTCACTTAGTTAACGGCCACTTGGAAACTTGACTTATTCTTTTTATATCGAATATATACTGAGAGATACTATAATCAATGGTTGCCATATGGAAGTAGACATTCAAATTACAATGTTTTAGGGAGAATAACGTTCTACTAAGAACTGAATAATATTCTGGTGTCATAGTTTAAAATTTTTTAATTACTTTTTGTACAGACTTTTCTGATAAACTTGTAATAAAAGGATTTCTTATATGTACATATATCATTTCCAACTATATGTATGTAACAGTGACAATATCTACAGAAACTACATTTTACAGGAGCCATTTTCCTCTTGGAATAATTACTATATTTCTGCTTTTGTAGGTAACACAGGAACGAGAAAAATTCCATTATTTGATTGAATATCTCTTTAGCATTTAAAACATTACTGTTTGTGAACATTGAGTCAAACACTTTTTGAAAATTACTCATTGGTATGTTTTACTATACAATGGAACAATTAGAACTTTAACAATTCAATAACTTCATATACCACGTTCTAGAATAAAAATGATAAGAGGGTTGATCAGGTGATTGCTGGGCTATCCATCGAGGAACCAAAAGAACAAACTGTGGGGGTTATCGTTATCGTGGGAAATTAATTTTTTTAAATGCTCTAGATAGCACAAGACAACCTCTGGAAAATAAGGGCTAAATGCAAATAAGCAAAATCTCTAATGGATAGACAAAGCCAAAAAGGACTAAACAAGTACTGAATAAAGAGAATCTAAGGATGACTATTGATCTGCTCACAACGCATGTTACCCTGCACACATATTTTGTCGCCGTCCGAAACTTAGATCGCAAAGAATCATCATTTGGGGTAAAAATGCTTTGAGCTCAGAAGACCTAAAAAAGGTAAATGTGGGACAATTTTCAACTGTGTATACCCACTTACAGTTCACCGGTCGGCACGGGTCTAACAGGTTTTGGATTGAATTTCAATTTTCACACAAACTTCTAGTTTTATTTGCAAATCTGGATTCCCATCTGCATGGAAAATTGTGAGTGTATATGCAATTCAATGACAATTTCTTGAAATTTAAAATCTACATGATCTTTGATAGAATTGTAAATACATATAAAGTTATAAACTTGCAGACTAACACAATTTGACAATTATACGCCGAACCCGGTTGAACAATCTAAGTATTAAATGCATTTGAAAATTTTCTTTGTCATCGATAAAAGTATTTAAAAAGTTAATATGGCCGACAAAATAGAGTGTTTTAAAAGGGGTTTTATTAATATTTATAGACGGCATCAAGCATTATGGAACATAAATCGAGATTAAATTAAACTGTAGTTTCTTCTTCTTGTTAACACTTATATTTCCAAAATCACAGACACAAAGTTTACAATTCAAACAGCTGTGGCTATTAGTAACCTAAACTACATCCTCAATATGCCTGAAGTAAATGTGTACTGTTAGGTTTAATCTGATATTAAGCGATAAATATGTGTCTGACTGTTAGTTTTTTGGACATAATTAACATCATCAAATGAGTACCGTGTATTGATCTTAAATATGGACAGAATACAAAATTGTTAGGCTCAAGCCTGTAGTAAAAATGTAAGTGAATCTTCAACTATATAGAAGAAAATTTAATCAAGTTTGATCAGTAGCTCTTGTAAGGATCTGTTGAGCCCTAATAAAAAAGAAGATGTTACTGACGATTGATATATCGTTATTTGCATATGCTAGTCAAGTTGGACGTGTTGCCTAAATTGCGTAAAGTATTCTTTTAGCATTTTAACTTTATGTTTAGGATACACATTCAACAAAAATATTTAAGTAAAGGTATCTCTTTTTCAGCCAATGTTGCATCATATTTTCTTGTTTTTGAGTACAAATCGTCGATTAAGGCGATGCACTAATTACACTAATTAGATTCTTTACTATCCGGTTAATAAATGATATGTTTTTATACATATATTTTAAGGTTCGGTTTGGAATTTTCAAAACTAGCTTTATCCAATTATAAGGGGATGTTTCATGAACGTTTTAATTTTCTGAAATGTAAAAAAGGCTCGTTATTCAAAATCTACTAAATTTATAATTTTTTCTCCATTATTATGCATGCGGAAAAGTGAATGTCAATTCTGAACTTTGCCAGTTAGAAATAATGTGTTCAATTATAAATTTTATTGATATTAATTGTACATTAAGAAAAAAATAAACAGAAATGCAGTTTCTTTCTTCGAGAAAAACAAGTGGGTTACTAGAGCTCATTTAACACTTCAACACAGTTTTTAATGCGGAAAACTTGTTTAATCGTGCATTAAATATTAGGAGGTGATCTGAAAACCGCAGTTTTCAAAAAATATTTAGTTTTGAGAAGAAATGATTTTAACCATGCAGGTATATCACGTGTTACGTGACTTTCAATTTTTCCTTCCTATTCCGAAAATAATTTTTTCGTATAATATATATTTCGACGATAAGGGTTACGATCTAAGAACATAAAATATTGGCAAAACTGCAATAATGGAAATATTCAAGTACCTACCATTTGGTAGTTCGAAATAAGAATTGTTGCCACCTAAAGGAAAATTGTCGTTTTTCAAGCTGGTTTACCTTTGAAGGTTACTATACATATATTAGCAAATGCAAATCAATATTTAATTGAATTTTATAGAAATAGAAGGAGTAAAAAGAAAAAGTTCCTCTAAATGAAATATAAAGCTTTAAACGATAATAAGAACGGGGTCACTGGAACTTATTCGCTTTAACATTCCATTTAAGGTAAAAGAAAAGTCGTTAAATAAGAAAAAACTTGCCCGTAGGTCTACTGTATACCCTACCTTGGATTCCTTGCAAGGACTTTTCTCGATTTTCGGTTTAGTTCTCGTAATCGATATCCTAGTTGTCGATCGGCCTGGAACATTCCTTTGCAATTTTTCGACGTTATAACTTTGCGATCTCCAACCGAGAAGTTGTACGATTTTTTCGGCTACTTCCGTACATTTCGGTCCGTTGCTTATCGTCTGACAACTATCGAACATTTCACATTCGCCACGATATTTATTTAATAACGTCACTAAAGTTTAATAATGCAATATTTAGACAATTGAAAGACCGTTCGGCGTTATTGACTGAGAAAGAAAAAATGCCAAGAGGACGAAGTATTGAAAATGATGCAGTTGTCGCTTGTTGAGTAAAAAATAAACAAGTTTGCCCACCTGTTTGAAACGTCTAATGGCGAATATCTATGTACCTAGTGTTAATTGGAGTGTAGTGTAAAAGAAACGAAATAGGAAAGTAAATTGTATGTAAAGTAACCGCACTAAGGTCAAGAGCTGCATGGGAAATGGTGGGCAAATATTTACAACAGACATATTTTTATTGTAAAAATATTAACACATTTGTGATTTATTTCTTCACATAGAATCCTGTACTATCTTAATTAATATTATCGATAGCGGTGAGATTTAGTAGATACTGCTAAATAGGAATGACAACTCTAGGATGGTATCACAACATACTATTACTATTTTGGAAAGAGCATACATATATGTCCTATTTCTATTCTATTTTCCCATATTAATTAACCATCACCTAGTGAATCGCGCTCAAATTACACCCAACGGTAAAATAATGTGAATATATTATTTTTAGATGTAAAATCAAGAAGCATAAAGCCATATCAGGAAACTTTTAAATATTATTGTACCGTAATCTATACTTATATTGGACCTTCGAGTTCACCAAACAACTACATCAAATTAATATATTAAAGAATTAATCAGAATCCGATTAATATGTTCTAAAGTAACCATTAAGCCCAAAACAAAACATTTTTAGATAACAATTTGTAACGTTATATATTTTATTAAATTGTGCAAAAAATTAGATGAATTAAATCATAACATTTTACTTAATTTTAAAGGTTAAATAAAAAATGTCATATTAATATTTGGTTATTAATGCCTACTAATTTGTCAATAAATGTCATTAAGTGTCATTATGAAATTTCCTTTTTTAATAATATTTGTAGAATTAATCTTTAACGGATCAAACTCCGTTCTAATAAAGGACGTGGATTGGTGCAATTCGCCGAATTGTAAATTAAAAATGAATCATACGATTTGTAAATGGGGCGTCCTCTGTCCCCCTGACAAATTATGCGAAACAACTCTCGAATTTAATAAAGAAATGAAAGATTATATCATGGAGTTGCACAATATAAAGCGCAACAAGATCGCGTTAGGTAAGGAGCATATTTACTAAAAAATTTTAAAATTAATGATAAGTAAAAAAATGAAAAGGTGAAGATGACAATGTACCCATAGATGTACGAAAGGCCGCTAATATGAATGTACTTCAATGGCATATTCACTTGGAATTTGTAGCGAGATGTCATTCCAGACAGTGTACATTTGGACATGATGAATGTAGAGTGGTACCAGATTTTCCCAAAGTTGGTCAAAATATTTTTTTTAAATCTTTTCCAAACTACAAAGCGCACGACGTTAACATTAAGGAAATTGTGGAAAATAGTATTCAAGGTAGCCTCTGCTATATTTTCTAACAGTAATTTAATAAAAGTGAGTTTAAGCTTGGTACGGTGAAGTTAAACACGTTCCTGAAGAAGTTTACGAGAAATTTAAAAATACTGTAGAAGCTATTACTGAACATTACACACAAATGATTTGGGCTGATACTACCCATATAGGGTGAAATATGGATATTTTCGAATCTTTAACAAAAGATATAAATATCGCTGTTTTAGGTGTGGATTATCACAGACGAAAAACCAGAAAGACTTAAAATTTTATCTCGTCTGTAATTACGGTCTTGCGGGAAATGTTGTGACATGGCCTATTTACAAAGTTGGAGAACCATGCTCTAAATGTTCCACAGGGAAAGAGTGTAATACAAAATTTAAAGGACTTTGTGGAAATATTGAAGATTATGCAATCAAGTGTCCTTGTGAAGAGGCTTAAGAGTATTACTTGCTTCATTTTATTCAAATCAATGATTAAGGAAGTATTACATAAAAGGAATGGTTTGCTCGGTCGGAATGTGAAATGCATTTAATTTTAAATAGGATTATACGTACGTGGGACCAAACAACAAATAGTGATTTAAATTTTGTGCGAAACTTGACAACCTTCATTAATAATAGTAAAGGTTAATAAAACCCTAAGAGAGATAAGAAGATAATAGAAAAATCTTATCTCATTATATATTGTTTATACTGAGCGGTGCGTCATAATCATATTTTTAATTTTTCACTCTTATAAGGCTCTTAACTGCAATTAAAACCCTAATCACGTAAGCAAAGAGTTATTGTTCAAACTATGATAGTACGTACATAGAATTATTACTGTATCGGTTTTATACGAGGCATTCGATTTTTGCTATACAAGCGATTTTTATTGTAAAATGTCGAATGACCGCCGGATCTATGCTTCTGTAAATTTCAAAGCTTCGAATTCATTGACTATGATGATATGGTGTTGTTTAGAGTAATATTATCCAAACACCATCAATTTCCAGATCCAACCAACAAAATTTCTAAACAGTTGTGGTACAAATAAAATTTCCGTTAAGATAAACTTTTTTAGAAATTAGTATTGGTTATCCTTGAGTAAACTTTATATAAACCATAAATATGCATGACAAAATTATGGTAAGAATGCAAAATATTTGCCAAAAAATACGCTTCTCTATGTTGTGGCATATTTTTTTTATATTTCACACAGCCCCATTGTTTTTTTATTCTCAGTCGACAACGAGCTGAACCTATTCATTGCGTATATATACACACACACTCAAGTGGTTCTATGGTATTCAGTTGTGTTTGAATTACCCCCCATTCAAATTATGATTGCGCCATGAAACCGTACTACTATGTGGGCATTTTTAAATTGTGTACCATTTGCGGAACAATGCGATCACGTTTCGACACCCTTGAAATAGTACCTTCTTTAGCAATGCACTAGCTCAGTAGCTTTACCGCGAACTATCACGAGTCTGCGTGCAAAACGACGTACACCGAAGTCGGTTACGAACAAAACTGACTACAGCGGTACCTTTGCGTCAGAAAGCGCCATCAGCTGATTTGCTATTTTGGTGGGGTTACACTGGTTCCATTACATTAATGTTATTATAATTCACCTTCTAGGTATATGCGATAATAACCTATACAGTTTCTGGATAATAGCCCAAATGAACTTTCTGTTATTCCCTTTATTGAGCTACTACTAGAGCTATTGTCTCTAGTACTAGCTCAAGAGAAACTCTGATATTCGTACTTATTTATACTGAACATGAAAATACGTAAAAGTTTCTTTAATTACTGGCGAGTACAATTATGTATTGGTTTTTATGTGCAAATAAGCGATTTTGGTTAAAAAATTGTTCATTTAGCAACATTTGATTATTAAAAATTTTCACTTGTGGAGAAAGTACCACGCTAGCAAGGTGTTCGATTAGGCGTACGGTGCCGATTTTTACATGGTAAAGTAATTTTGAAGCGCCAACATCTTCGTATAACTATAAAATATGTTAATTATTCATCAAGAAATGAAAATTTTTAGATAACTTAAGGCGAATTTTCGACTTATTTGCACGAAAGATGGAGGACATAGGAAATTTAAATTTTCGCAATACAAAACAGCATTAGAAATAAATATATCGATAGTTTTTTCGAAACTTTCGCCGCAAAAACACTTCTAAGAATTGAAATAATACCTTTAACGTTAATGAATTCGCATTCACCATTTAGTGCAGATTTTAGATTAATACAAGGGCATGTTGAGATGAGTAGTTGACTTTGACGAACAACAAAATATTGCAATTTCATGTCGAAAATGTTAAACATTTCCAAACAAGAATTGTAAAAAAAATGTGGGTGGTAGAATCGATAAACCGGAATATCGACCTAGTATTAAACACCTGTATTTCAAAAGGTTTCGAGGTAAGAAGATTTAAAAAGAATATTCTGATTGTAGATATCTTTCATTGTAAGTGCTGTAAGTGTTGTAATATTCTACTGTCAAAAATTGTATTGTTTTCTTTCAATGAGAGAAATTTTTCCTTAAGGATAACGAGAGATTTAAGTGTTAACTTCAGAAAATATGTTTTTTTTATAATGTAATGATCAGACTATCGAATTAGATTAAATCTGAATATTTCATATGAATGTGCCCATTACTCACATCTTCATATTGATTTGTGTATAAAACATCTATTTGCGAACTCGCGCTACCAAATGCCTGAACGCAGATCAGAGGCGAACATCTCTGGTCTTCAGTGCAAACATAGCAATCAATCTAGGCTAGTGTTAAATGCAATTCGAATTTTCGTAACTCTGTTCTCACTATAAATGAAATATGACGGATGAATGATATAGTTATATGTATAGTTTAGGGATTAAACCCAATTAATGGGATGAAAGCATTCTGATTCTTAACGTTCATAAAAATTTTGCATTCAAAAATCTGCTTGAAATATTTTTTTTAGGTACTTACAATTAGTCATGGTATCATCTTTACCGATTGATTGGAAAAAAGAGAACTATCACAGGAGAGTATTATTAACAAAGTTGCGCTCAAAAATAATGAAAAAAAGATGCGGAATGATCTTCAAAAGAGTTGTCTTTTGGCAAAGCAAATCGCCAAGATACAAACTGAGTATTGCTTTGAATAAACATAGTGATTTAGACTTTGAGTTAGTGACATATCTTTTTTGTTCACCTAATTTAACATATTCGGATTATCTCATTCCTAACTGAAAAAAAGCTTGAAAGTTTGAAATTTTTCTTCGAAAAGGACGTGATCGGGACTATGAAAATATGGTTTGCAAATTTACTGATGTTGTTTCTGTGAGGCTCGTTGTAACAACTATGTTCTACAGTGAGAATAAATATATTTGTCAATATCTCGATGTGTAATAATTTTTGGATAAAATGGCGAATTCGCTTTTATTATCCTGTGTATTTAAATTTGTAGCGTTGGTTGTCTATAAAATGACTAACGATTACTTTCCATAATTAGAAAAAAGGTATGTATACCTAAGTGAATGTGTAATAGGATACAGTGGAAATACGCTTAATTTCCATTGTTACAATAGATGTTACATTATTCGACAGCGAAATGGGGATAATATGCCGTGAAAAAGGGTCAATTACACGAAACATACGACTTTCGTAGAAATCATAATCACTATGGCCCAAAAATCTTGTTTCTTATCGGCAATTATGTGAAATGTATTTAAGGAGAGAATACTAACTTTTTTAATCTTATTGACACACGTTATATTTCTTTTTTAATTGAACATAAACACGTTTTTAACTGGATTTTAAAACCGACAATTATTTAAATAAATAAAAAATGTAAAAACGCAATTGATTTTTATTCCACCGCGATCACTGATTTTCTCGAAACGTGATTCATCATACAAATTGTCATGTTCATCTTATGCATATGTTATTAGGTGGAGATGTTATTTAATGTACATACAGGTACGCGATGAATTTGATTTTTCACTGTCCACAGCGAAATATGAAATGAACGCTTAATTTATTATTCGCAATACAATTCAATTCTTACTGATTGCCATGCGGGTGGTACAAATTACCTTAAATCAAAACTTAATAGGCCATTTTTAAGTCAGTTCGCCCTGTTGATATCAATTAACCATGTATATATATACATATATATATATATATATATATATATATATGTATATATATAATAACCGCCCGCTCGAAACTGTCGTCAATGTGACATTCAATTTCGTTAATCCCATTAGTTGGTAATGGAACTGCGATGCTTACGGTTCAGATTGTAACAATGCATTTATATTTTCGCAAATAAGTATGGATCATAGTAAAACAATGCGAATAATAACACAATTATAATATAATATAAAAGAATTATGGTTCATTTTGAAGGGAGTTTAAAACATCATGGTTTCGGTCGATAAAGAGGCAGGTAGTTGTTCAAAAGGAAGCAGGTGCAGTCCGTAAACCGAAGGGAACGCATCCTCTCTTCGTCGTGTCGTTCTGCAAGGCTGATTCGAAAAAAACAATCTTTCATGATCTACCCCGATGAATATTTGGAGAAACTAAAAACTCGATGGTCAGATCAAATAAATAACAGCAATTCAAGAAGGAAAACCCTCGAGAAGGTTCAGGTTTTTTTTGTTTGATGTAAAGCAGAACACCGTATCAAGATACATATGTACAACATACATATATAGAACCTCAGAAATTTTATTTCAGATCTTCAGTAAAGTAGTGTTCTTTTGAAACAATATCGAATAGATTTTTAATTTGAGACAAGAATAAAGGCTAATTGTCAATGCTGTGTGAAAATAGGAATTTTAGATTTTTAGGTGAAGGAAGTTCCTTTATTTTTTTTTGCATTACATAAGAACCTAAGGAACAACAAATTGCAAAAGTAATTAAATGAAGATCTTTGGTCATATTGTGAATGTACACATCTAATGATAAACGAGACCATTCTTACAGAATGAAATTTCAAAATACCAGGTCTTTGTTGAATAAACACAGGAAACTGGCAATTAGTTTCTAGATCTTATGATTCTATACAGATAGTACAAATTGTTATTCTACTGCGAACTAAAACAACTAGAATACTATAACACTTTGACACCTTGCTTGTACGTTTTTTTTTACATTAATCACAATAAATTCGCGAAAAGTCCTCTAAATTCTCATGAGTAAACTGATTCTTTGTCATCTGCAAGGTCAAAACAATCACAAAACAATTTAAAGAAAACAAAAACCAATTAACAACAACATTTAGGCTTAGAAAAATCTTGTTCAGAAACCACATAAAAAGAAAACCATTTTCCGGCATGAAATCAGTATAACATGCAGTGTGATGACTCAAACAACAAACAAAGCAATAATGGCAATGCACGGGGTTTTATTAAGGTTTGTAATTACGTATGGCAATGTAATGACTCGTTGCTACATTTGCACGTGCAAAACCTGGATTTTTTTCAAATATTTTATGAACTTAAATTGTAGTTGTACTAAAAGATTTCCATATTTTCAATTACCTTCTTTCTGTTTAAACAAAATTGTAAACGTTTAGTCGACACACAAAATAGGTTCTTGTTTTTCATTGTCTTTTATCTGAATTAATTATAAAAGGCCTTTAAACTAACATTGAAAGCTAATTTAGTTTCTGATTCCGTTAAATTGAAAAAATAAACATAAAACAGGTGGATATAGAGAAATATGTAAATAATGCACACTGAGTGACTGCTATTTCTTGCATTAAAAAGAAATTCGTTTAATTTCTTCTATTCTAATAACGCGAACATTATCTATATATTAGGGGCATTTCAATCGTTATTAAAATTCTACATGTAAATGGCGAGGGTCCGTTAGGTTTCCAGTTAGAATAAAGCGATTTGTAGTGTTATAACAAATGCAAAAAAACATTTACGTTAAAAGCAGTTTATGATAAGTGGCAAAACAAGTTTGGGCTAAAAAAAATATTCGGTCTTATTTAGTGCATGAATGAATCATCATCCATGGCCTACAGACTTATCTTTCAGCCTTGAATTTAAAATTCTTCCGTCATTTAAATTATTAGAAACCTAAAAATTCAATAGAAGTGTTATCAGTGATATTGTGACACACTTATCACAATTGAAACATGTAACGAGATACCTCCTAAAAAATTGAATGGTATTATTATAGATTAAATTACGACATTTATCTCTTTTATGATAATTTCCTAGACAAATCGTGTTTAAAATTACATTACATTATATTTTTAAAAGAGAATCATTAATTTTGTTATGTTTATTGCATTATTCATTTTGGCTTGAATCGAATGAAATTTAACTGATTTTTCGCCTGGTATTTCCATTTACTCTATTTATCAATTGAAATATGAGTCAAAGTTTTCGTAATGGGCCACTCCGGACCAGTATTATACGCCCACAAAATTCTTGCACGCGGATATTTCGCGTTTTATATTGCAAAGACGCGAGGAATTATTCATTGAATCCAATGATGAATGAAAGTTTGAAAATGACAAATCAGCAAACTGAAGAATAAAGAGTAGCAATGTCGTTAAGAAAACTTTCATAGGTATTTGATTAGTTGTTGTTTGCATTTTAGCAAATTCTACTGTTAGGTTTTACAATCATAAATTCATAACATTCAATTAGAGTTGTTAATTAAGTTTTTTTTGCATTTGTGAAATATGTATGTTGTCCTGTTATGTTAGAATTTACTTGTTGTTAAGGACACTTAAGGAAATTGGAAATAACTCTTTTATCTCATAGATCGGAATTGTAGAAACTGAACGATTTTTAACAGGAAATTAACAATTTTTTAATTTCAAAGGCAGGAAGAACCCACTGTAAAAGGATAAAACAAATTAAATTTACCTGACGTGGCACAAACTGTAAAAGCTAACCAAGCCTAAAACAAATTTTTCAACAAAAAAAATTGTCAACTTGAATTACGCAAATGTGACTAAAAATATATAAAAAGTCAGTGGCAGATCATTTTTGTAGTTTTATTTTAAATGAAACGTGTAACAATAACACGCGCCAACGGACTTAACATCTGCTTCCTAACAGAGCACCCTTTTAGAAGGGAAAATTTTCTATTATTATTGTAGAGTTGAACTGGAATATTTTTTTCCATTGGCCTCGTGCCCTTTCAACACAGTTTACAATATGTATGTAGAACTAGAGTATGAACCCTGCCCAAGACTAAGAAACGAAAAAGTAAAAACAATAATTCTAAGGGGATTACGAAACCATTATTACGTATGACAAAGCAGAAGTTCTTCAACAGATTAACTTGCAGACTCCATATAAGGTTCACGGCCAGTCAAATCCTGCTACATACCTGCATGCAAATGCCTTAACGACCAAACCGTAATTTACCAATGTTGGATTGAAGAAATCCTAAAATTATCATCACGGTCCTTATGGAATTCGTAAGTATTCATACCATCCATGATAATAAAACCTAAATCAATTTCAAAACTCTCTGGGACGTCTTCCTCTTCGAATAAGCGTGACAGTTTTACCCAGTCAACTCGAAATTCCTGGTAAAATTTACAAGTGCCAAAAAGGTGCTCTTTTGGCAGTGTTCAAAGAAAAAGTATTGAATTTCAGGGGACTCAATCGAATTGGAGACGTGAAAATATGCAGTTGAAAGTGTAAAAGCGGCAACATTTCTTGGAATATTTTTTTACTCATTTTCTGGTTAGCTTATTGAAAAAATAAATACATAAAATAATGAACAGAAACCATTATCAGAAGCAAGTGGGAGGCACAATTAAAAACAAATTTAATTGCGCATATAGATATTGTTAAAAAACCGTTACAGATTTCAAGCATCCCATGACAACTTTATCCGAGGATTAAATTACACCGGTTCTTCGAAAAAACTGATATAATAGAATGATGGTGACATGTAACCTAATAAGCATTGCTTCCGTTAAAAATTCATTTCCATTGGTCAACAATCGTTATTTACTTAAAAGAAATAATCTTCAAAGATCCATTTAATTCAATTATCTTCTCCCACCCACAGTTCCACTCTCGCTAGCTGATGATGAAGGCCTTGGATAAATTAAAACCCACCAACTAAGAACCAACTGACTTCTTATCTCTCTATTTCCAAAAAAATGGCGAAAAATTTGAATTTACACCATGTGGAATTGTTTCTATTATTTTGTTTTATTCTCTCCATCCGACATGTATGTAAAACAGGCGCGTCCGTCTTAGTCATGCATCGAATTCCTTATGAGCAATGTATTCAATTTGGAAACGAACTGATGTTATTGTTGCCATGTTTGTTGTGTGGCTTTTTCAGAATTATTGTGACGTGAACCAAGAATTTATCTACAATGGATGTGTACGACGATGATCGAATTGAATTGTGTTCGTGAAGAACGCTGCATGGGGGTGTAACGAGCTTGCATACTAAACAATAAATAATAGCATTTCTAAATAATCATTGTTACTTTTCAATGAATTGAATTGAAATTTGATGAGAAAATATTACAGTAGGGAGAGCAAAATATTGAAATACTACTTGGATTTCTTACTATAAAATTTGCCAGAGATTATTTACACATAATTAAACTAACAATTTTTAAATAATTGATTATACATGGATTTCTTTTGTAAATTTAACTACAAAAAAGCATTGGTTATATCTAAAAATTGTAAAATGTTATATCTTTATTAGTGATATTCAAAACTCAGCTTTTTAATTGAAAATCTGTTAAATACAAAGAACAAATTGACGTAAATTTCTATAAATTATCTATTGAAGGCGTAAGTAAAGTCCAAATAATGAGGAACCTTATAATTATTGATAAATTTAAGATTTGATAATTTAATTAAGTTTGGATAATTGAGTAACATTTAGTATTTCAAAATTTTACGGGAAAAATTAAATATGGGTCGGTTGTTACAGTAACCATTGCTAATTTTGGAACACAAATTCAAATCGATAAGAAATTTCGTTTTACCAAATATACATATAGACTGGTTTAGATGTAACGTTTTATTATTTTGTCAATTGTGTAGCTATAATAATTAAACTTTCTTTCCGAAATCATCAAGGGTTGCTGCTAGTGACGATAATTATGTTATTTGTCCCAAAAATAAAGAAAAAATCAAAATCTATATGTCGTTCATGATGGTCGTAGGAGTGGTTAGTGAAGGAAGCATTTTCTCATGTGGATCTTTTCCCAGAACTACTTACAGCAGGAACTAGAAAATTGCTACAATTACTTGCTTATGGACATAGACACGCACTGTAAATTGTTAAACGCTTATAAGTCAAAAAATAAATAAACAATACATTCAGCCCTTACAAGGACTTTGACTTTACTCTTACTATAATTACGAAACAAGCTTTGAGAAAACAGCCAAACCAAAACTCTCGGAAATTTCGTACATAAAACCTCGATCACTTTGAAAATCATTTCAATATTTTTAAATATAAGAAATATGTGAAGATACAGGAAAAGGGTAAAAGGATTCATACCTGAATGACTCTAGACCGTACAATTTAAAAAAAAGAATAAATTGATCTTACGTTTTCCTCCCAGGAAATTTTTTCTTAATCAGAATAAAAAAAATAAGTGGCAAAACGATTTTTGCAACATAAATCCGTTACTTTTTTGAGTTTCATTTTTATTATTATTTTTATTTTTTTACTAAAAATGTCGATTGCAAATTTTGTTTTCACTCAACAATCAATCTTATATAAATATAAATATTGGCATATGCATAATAAATGTAGTATATTATAACAATTTTTTTAGTACATTGTTCAAACAATAAATAAATAAAAGTTTGTTATTGACGATAATTTATAATCAATTTAATTCTAAGTAATTAAAAAATCTATAAATAATAAAAACTTAAAAGCTCTAAATAATAATTTGTAAAAAGTTTTTCACATAAATAAATTAATACATCCTTTTGAGACTCGCACTCAGAAAAAATTATGATATCAATTCCCTTTTGATGAACATAATATATTAATAATATATATTTTTTTAATTTATAATATTTTTTTGGCAAATGCTATCTTTTCTTAATACTGACGTTGTTGTTGACTCTAATTAGCGTTCAATTTATTGGATAGCCTTACTCTTTTATAATAATAACTTCAGAGTAAAAAACTCTACTCGTTCAATAGGTTGGACACCAGGTCTTAAGAGGATATTTTGTTGAAAGAGTTAACTGCGAGTATAACCTGACAACTTAAAAAATATTTAGAAATGAGTGGAAATATTTTCTCGATATCCAAATAACCCTTTGTAAAATGTTTTGAAAAAACAAAGTTTAACTAATAACTTTTAATACATGCTTGACATGCTTTAATTTGTCTGTATTTGTATGCAAAGCAACATATGCTGCAATCGAATTTTTCGTATAACTTTTTATTTTTCAAATACAAAACAATAGTGAAAATTTATCTTTTAGGAGGAGAAAGTAAAAACTGTTTTTTATAGATCTTTTAACGTAGAAATCAGTGGTATATTTGATTATTTATCTAAAATCAATAATTTGTAAGATATAGACCAAACATATACTATTTTAAATGGAGCACCTTGTATATCTTTTGCTTATTAAAATCATCTTTCCGTTGCCTTTACAAAAATATATAATTTCCATAACAATTTTTTTATAGTAACCTTGAAAAGTATAATTTTTACTATTCTGATAATTTTTTTATTAGTAGACTGTGGAAATTTAATCACTTTTTCACATTTTTAATGGTTATTAATTTCATAACATCTAATAAGAAAGATTTGGTTTCAGTTCGTCGTACTTCACTTTGTGAGCAAGAATATAATTTTGTCCAAATGAAAAATCTTTGGCTGTTGTTTGGCATATCGAAATATTGCAAAATATCTCTTCTCAATTAACCGATAACATTCATTCGGGGCATTTAAATACTTAGCATTTTTATTAATGTGGAATCCCTGTTTATAATGATTAAATTGAAGACCACATTTAGAAGAAAATTTTGGTTATCGGTTAATGACAACATATCATCCAGTTGTTCTATAAAATCAAAAGGTCTAGACTTTTTCTAAGGAAATACATAGAGAATGAGACATTTTGCATCTACTATGAAACAATACCAGACTTGAGTTCTAATGTATCCAGAATACGAACGATCCCCAGAAAATATGAGAAAAAATAATAGAATTTTTTTTTCTGCAAAATTAATTGAGGAAAATAACAGATTTGGCAACGTTCATAATTACCAGTGGTTGTAAGATATGTAGTTGTAATTATGTTTTCGGGAAATTGGAAACTGATAAAATGTCATATCTGTTGTAAATTGGTATTATGGTAGGTAAGATAAGGAAAAAAGAAGTAATTAAATGTTGTTTTCCAACACTTGAATGGTAAAAATAGGGATTTTTATTGAAATTTAGAGAAAGTTTTCAAAATGTTGTCTGCTTATTTCAAAACACAAACATACACGTTTTAAAATAAAATAGTATCAATTTGAAAGGTACTATTGTTTAATTTTAAGACGTACAAATACCGTTGCTAAATGCAATTTTAGAGCGCCTGTACCGAAAAATTTTGGATTACAAATTCAAAATTTGGAGCTTATATCGAAAATTTCCTACTGCTTTCCAATCCCTAAAATCCAGAAGTATCGAGTACTACATTATAACACCTAAAGGCCTAAAGAAAAATGGAAAATGAAAACTAACTTTTCACTTTAACACNATATTCAAGTAAAATGTTATTATTTAAATTTCCATATGTAGCATTTAGATCAAAATATGTTAGACATAATGGAAATAAAATTAAACAATCTGTATCAACTTTATTTTTATTTAAATATTTCAGTTGCTATTCTTTGTTTCATTTTTATAGCCGACTAATAGAAATTTATCAGAATATGTAGTAAATTCATACTTATTTTTTGGGCTTAATATAAAAAACTACTATGGAGAGTTATGTACATATCTATATTTAAAGAGCTGACCGAAAGACGAATTCAACGAGTAAAAATTATACGGGGTGTTCGGTTTAAAATACCATATTTTTCGTCTATATCGCAAAAATTATCAATTTTAGCAAAATATTGAATATCTCACTAATTTCTAAGTTAGAACATTTAAATGTAAGAAACATGTTTTTTTTTTTCGATAAATTATCAGATATCTGAGATAAGAAAAGGGTTCACAAATAACAAATTTTCGCAATTGCCCGGTATCTCAAAAATAAAGTGGTAAGGAAAATCTGGTTGCGGCATGTTTTGGTTTACAAACAAGTAGCACGGTTTCGTGAAAAATGCATGTTTAGCTAATTATATTTTACTCTCTTCTACCGGAAAAACATTGCGAAAATGATGGATAAAAAGATACAGAATATTTAAGAATTATGTTGTCAAAACGATACGGATAATAACATCATCGAAAAATAAATATCTTGTAGATATTAGGGGTAGCTTTGATATACTTTTATAAATTAGGATTTAAACTTAGAAAATCTTTATAGTATTGGTAGTATAATTTTCAAACACCCTGTATTATACACCATTAATATTTTCTTAATTTTTTCATCTTGAAAAAAATCGTTGATGCGTGCTGGGGATCATTATCGTGGAATGTGGCTAGCAGGGCATGTTGTCTTTACATACTATAATCGCTGTTAGATAAAAGTTATACAAGGTCTTCAAAAGTATTGACGCAATTCAAATGTCGATTGATAACAAGTATTTATTATACAATAATATATGCAATTAATATTGTTCAAAATCGAGATAGCAACAATGAAATAATAAAAGTGTTGAAAGGATTTTTCATTAATTTTCTGAATAAAAATTTAAAGTTTAAATGTCCAAAATGCCGAGTTAACCTAACTTATTTTGACAATACAAACAAAACTTACCTTGCCAATAGCCTTCTTGTAACGTAACGTAGCTTGTCTGATCAAGTCTTTAACCAAAATATCTCCATCTCCACAGGGCACAACTACTCGGACGTTGCCAAAACACACGGTCACTTTCATTTTAAAATAAAAAAACACACAAACTACAATTTTTAATTAATCCAGGTAATGCAACGACAATGACGCCATGCTACACGTAAAAACCGACGATAACATTCAAAAACCACCTGCGAACTGAATGGTTTACCTTGGAATCGTAACTGACATTTTTTTCTGTGTTTTAATTTTAACACCGTATTTTATTAATTATTTCATGTTTGATTCAGTTCCGTTCTCCATTGCGACAATTCCGTATCAAAACAATACGCGAATACCTGACAACATTTTCACTCTTTTGGTATTTTACGAACTGAAAAAAATTTCAAACGAGTTTTTTCTCCCTCTCCTCAATATTACCGTGAACGACCAATCAGAAGGCGGAAAGCTGGCGTGGTACGTTTAAATGTCAGGCAACCAAACATGTTTGGAATGTCGGCCCTCAGACGGCAAGGTAGCCAACTACGAATGGAATTTATTCAAATGATTCATCTGCAACATTGCCAAATGTATTTTTTATTTTTTCTCACGTTGATAAACCTATTTTATTTCGTAATGAATTTATTAAAATAAAAGCATGTAATAACTGGATGCAAATAGAAATGAATGATTGAATAAATAAAAATATAGGCTCCACAGTAAATTTTTCAATATAAGTATGTGTTTACAAACTGGCAACATTTGAAAATTTATCTTAAAAGATACGACATACGTTTCGTGTATCCTGTATAAGATTTTGAAACTAGATTAACATCGTCACGTCAACTATATTTTGAAAGGAAACATAACCTTAAAGAATAAACAATCTTATTTTTTTTATCGTATTATTTATTGTTATTCAATGGCTCATTTTTATGCACGTATTAGTTTTTTAATAGGTATATTTCTCGGTATATTTTTAGCAATATTTGTAAACCGTTTTGTGATTCGTCATATCAAATCAATCCAGAATTTAAGAGAAACATCATACAAGAAATGGGCTGATGAGTCTAGAATATCCAGAAAAAAAGTCCCGTGGGATGTTTTGCGATATACCAACGAAAGCTTCAAACTGGAGTCTGATTATTTGTTTGATAAAATTAAAATTACCTGTATATTTCTTGTGCAAAAAGAAGAAAACCTTAAAGCTGCTATCAATACTTGGGGCAACGGTTGTCAGAATATTGTATTACTTCACTTAGAACAAAGACATAAAATAATGCCTTCAAAACGAGATAAGGAAATGTCATCATGGGTATTGCTTTGCAAGAAATTACACGATATTGAAATGAATAATATTGATTGGGTTCTAATTACTCAAGATACTAGCTATTTTATTATGGAGAATTTAAGATACTATTTGGCTCCTTTGGACGTTAAGAAAAGTCATTACTTAGGACATGCAACTAAATTTTGGGGTTCAATATATAATAGTAGAAATCCTGGTTACGTTTTAAGCAAACGAGCAGTTGAACATTTTCAAAATGCTTTTAAAAAGGAAGAATGTATTAAAAACAGTTATTGGAACAAAGAAGATTATTACTTGGGTAAGAGTCATTTAATTTTATCAATTTGTTCTATAATTAATTTTCAGGAAAATATCTAACTCAATTGAACATAACTCCTGTGAACACTTTAGATGAAGAACAGTATTCTACTTTTTATCCTGACAATTGGTATCATGTATTTTTTCCAGGAGAAAGCCATTATAAAAACAGTGTTTATCCAATAAGATGCTGCAGTAAGAGATCTATAGCATTTCAGGTAAAAAACATTTAACTAATTAAGGACAGAACTGGTCTAAACAGGAGCATTTTACAAATTTCGAATTACAATTATATACAAAATTCATTTTGAGAATTTCGATTTTATCCGTTGCTTCTGTTCTTAACTAAATATTTCACAAATGAACTCAAACCAAATGTTTATTTAAGGCCACTGAAGGGAGCCGTATGTATACATATCATTATATATTTTACAAATTGCAAATCTTTACCAGTGGAAATCATGGGAATCAAGTTTACAGAAACTCCATACCAGAGTCTGAGGCAAGAAATATTAAAATTAAAATTTTAAATATTAATATCCTATTTTTAATATATATTTCAGACTTGGAAACAATTTGTTAGAAGCCAGAACATTTCAAATGAACATTTAAGCAGTGAGGAATACTATAAATTGTGGGAGAATCTTATTAATGATCCCAATTCTTTTGCTCACAACTTACGAAAAGAAGATCTCTTTGAGTACGATTAGTTTTTATTAGCAATTAATGCAACATGTCTGTGATAATCTCGAAATTTATCCATTATTATGTAAGGTGCCTCGAAAAGTTTATAAATTGCGTTGTTACAAATAACACTCGATTTCCGAGAATACAGTTTCAAATGTCAAACAGTATATTTTTGTAATCCTTTAACACCCTAAACTGGATTATTACGATGTCTTTTCAAAGGTTTCTCGCCTGTCTGTTGCAGTTTTTTTTTCAATCGATGTTCAACGATCCTTAGATGTTAATTATGCGTTTAATAAGCAGTGTTTATTTGATCATAAGTTTTAACGTGGCTTTTTCAAAAAAGTTCAAGTCATTGGACATATGTAGTGCACATAGTTCTTTGAAACTTTACGTAGAATATGGAGATTCTGGAGAAGTGGTTGCCAATTACCAGAATAATTTATTTGAACGAAAACCTCAAGGAAAATGCTCTCTTGAATTAATCACTTGTCCTTCGTGTCTAATTCATATAAAATTCACGTAAGATGTAGTTTTCTTCAAATTAGTTCATAAAATTCTAATTGTACTGCAGGAGTTTAAATATTTCAAGAAGTTGCTCAAATTCGTCAGGACTCAATTGTGGCTGCGATTATCTTTTACTGTATCAACCTCTATTTGAAAATATTTCTGGAGAATATTTTTGTGGCAATGATAATGATACAATCAGTGATTTCTTTTATGATTCAAAAACCCGTGTAACCTATATAGATTTTGTGTTCAGCCGGGATTATGGACAGGCCTTCACTTTGGAATTTTCAGCTCTTAGTAAGTCCAATAGACGTCCAATTTAATGTTTCAATACTAATGTTTGTATACTGTAGGAAATCAAATGATTTTTCAAGGATATCCTTCAATTAACAATTCTAGTCAAATTTTAACTTCACCATTTTTTCCACATCCTTATCCTTCCGATTTAAGCATCGAGTATGTGATCCAGTGTCATTCTAAAGAGATTTGTCAAATAAGTTTGTTATTTACAGACTTTTTAATGGCTGATTCATCTATTTTGGAGGTTTTCCTTAAAACAGCTCATTCAAAAATAACTCAATTTACTTCAGTTATTTCTAGTTTTTCGACTGGAACGGTCAAAGGATATATGTCATATCTGGAAATACATTTCGTCCTCCTGTTATTGTTACATCAGGACCCAGTTTGACTCTTCGCTTTTATGCTAATGGGGCTTCAAATATGGGTTTTAAAGCCACTTATTTTTTTAATTTGAAAAATTTCGATGACGCGTTTCTTTATCCAAATACAGGTATATTGTAAGAGACTTCTATATTTAAAGATTCATTTTAAGACTTTAGATTGCGGAGGTCAAGTTAATAATTTAGGAGGAGGCATAACTATGATGAAAATGATCAATGAGGGTACGAAGTTGTATGATTGTATATGGATAGTCAAGACACCCAATAACTTTTTACATCGAAAAACACATTTGTATGTAAAAGTTGTCGAATTTGCAGATTTTGGTATAATAGGTTTCTTATCCAATAAATGGTAATAATAATACCTATTACTCTAGCTGGTACCACTGAATTAATTCTAAGAAAAGGATTAACATCAGACGAACCCATTATAGAAACTCTAAAATATCCTTTGACGAATTTCGATAAAAAATCGGAAAATGAACATGTGGTACCCATAAACGAAGGATTTTATATTCGTTTAAGAGGACGTTTCAGTCACGACTCTAGAGTGGCCATAGTGTATGCTGCGTTTAATTATAAAGGTTGACTTTGATTTTTTAAATTTCATTGACATTAAATATATGTTATATTAATTCCAGATTGTTTTTCGGGTTTGGACTTTTTGTGTGGCAATTTAAGATGCATTTCTACTCTTTTAAATTGCGATGGGTTCGATCATTGTGGTGATAATAGTGATGAATCACCCGATTGCTATCAAGGTACAATAAGGTGTTATTTCTAGTCAATGTTTGAAGACAGTTTATTTCAGAATCAAAAGATCGAAGAGACTTTGCAAAAATACCCAACTTCTTGTTTCCAAAAGTTGAACCTTATGCTGACTTAACAATGGCGACTATTGTTTTTCTTTTATGTACTTTCGGTGAATACATAACATCAGAAAAGTGGAAACAATTGTAATAATGTCTGTTGTTATTCTAGGTTTGATTGGTATTATTTTTACAATGGCCTTGCTGTTGTACAGGGTAAATACTAGAGCAAGACATCAGCGTCAGATCCAAGACCATCTCCAAACAATCCACGCAATTTTAGGTACATAATTATATCAACATATAATACATTGTTTTAACGAAAACTCCATTTAAGATTTTAACGTGGAAGAAACTATTTTAAGCGATGCTGAAGAAGAAATAATAATGCAAGACGATCCTCCAGACTATGAGCCTCCTCCTGAATACTCTGATATTTGTAAATGTGTAAAAAGACAAATGTGGGACCAGAAACAGAAGTACATGAAGTACCTACATGCCAATTCAAACCGAAAAATTTATAAAAATCGTTTACAGGTTATTGCCCCAGTCAAGTGCAAATATTAAAATGAAATCGCATTCTGCTATTGCATCTTGTTCGCATATTAAATCGTTTAGTTCGGGCAAGATTGAACAGTGTTTGTGTGGATTTGGTAAGGATAAGGGTTGTCAAACATCGCCTTTTATTGTTCCAGATTCTCCACCACCGGTTTATGAAGGCAATAATCAGAACATTAGACCAAACTTTAATGAAGTTGATAATCAGGGAACTGGCTCTGGTTCTTTAAACGGTACCACATAATTTACGACGAGGTATTTATATATTCTTGACAATATTTTGTTTTTTTACATAGTCTCTTTTTAATTCTATACACTTTCTACAGAGAGTTTGCGGTATTTATGAATTTGTACGATCCAACTATATATCAATACCTCTTCGTATATGGATATTTATAATATTTATTAAAATGCTTTGTAGATAGATCAGTTACTTTAAGAAAAATGGAAGAATTCTTAAAAAAACAGGCAATAAATATGTGTGATATATTGAAACGAAATATTGTTGGAAAAATGAATTTGTCAGATGAATGTTTGGTGAGTTTTAAACAAATTGATAAAGGAACGCAATATTTTGGATTAAAGAGGAGTTTTTCCACTGGAGATTTGAAATTTTCTTAAAATGTTTACTTTAGAACATGGAAATTTAATCCAAACACTAATACATCGACATAATAAATAAAACTGCAAAGTATAATAAATAATAGTTGTATTACTTTTTTTTAATTCTACACGTTTCTCAATAAAAAATTTAATATCTACAATTTCAGACAGTTACAATAATAATTATTATGTACAAATTTTTATTCGCTAATTGAAAAGCAGCAGCATTAAATTTTGATAATGTAAAATTCCAAAAGTAATAAATTTAATGCCTATATGCCTAGAAGATTCACAATATGTATGTATACCTGAAGAAGCGTTTTAAAGTTACAACACCTCATTAAACATCTTAAAAATGAAAACTTACACTTAAATATTACTTTTGATTTGACCTTATCAAAGCTTGAACACCACTTCACTCTAGAAATGAAAACTTTTTCTTTTACATGTTTTTTTTTATTGTAAATAGGCCCTAACACAAAAAAGCTATTAGAGATTTCGTTGGAACAATCATAATCAGGATCTCTTTGTTTAAACACTAAGAATAAAGATTGTTTTATTTAGACATTCAAGATGTCGATTATTAAACTTATACAGGTGCTTTTAAAAATTTCAATTGAAGCAGTATAAGGTTTTTTTACCTGGCAATTTGGTGTCGGGAAATATTGAAATTTGAATGACACTAGGCTTATTACAGTGTTTTATAAAGCTGGATTTACAGCTGAAATTAAATCTTTCTCTTGCTCCATTCACTAACATAAAAATCAGTCTCAAGTGAAAATAAATAAAAATTTGCAACGAGTATTTGTTTGCAAAGAATGGAAGCTTTATAAGAAGTTCTTTACGTATATGGTATTATAGACATCTCAAAAAAATCTAAATAAACAGGAAAACAACATTCTAGACTTTAGGATTTTTTTAAAGAATCAATTCCATTGCCGGGCATGTGTGTAAAAGAAATATGCGGAAATTAGTTTAACTTAACTACTTACGACTTAAACGTTTAATGCGATTGATAAATGGCACTTTTATATAAAAAAAAGGAATTTCAAATTTACGCTTAGAGCGTTATGTGATGTAATGGATTTTCGGCAGCGCCAGTTCAGCAAACAATTCAAAACCAAAGATGGGAATTTCCTTGTGTTAAGTCGAACCCAGGCCGCTTAAACAATTGTTTGCTGAATGTCTAAGCGTGTGACGGAGCTCCGATCACAGTTTAAATGAAAAAATGATTTATATTTAAATGGTCATATATGACTAGCGCAATGTCCAGCATCGTATTCGCAGTCTTTTCGATTTGTTTATTTTTTTTTAATGAATGTCTGTCGTTGATATCGAGAAAATTAGGGCGAACAGTGGTTCTTTTCCGTTTCTTCGATATCGCACGACTTACCCCGTTCGTTCCACAATTTAATAAGAAAGAAAAAATTAGTAGTATCACAAGCCTGGAGACAAGTCGATGCGAGGACTTGCCATTGATGATTAATTATATATAGAATCTCGACGAATTCGTGAAACTTAGCTCTTATTGGCTAATGATCCCTGCCTCCTTCTCATATGTACGTTTGAGATATAGAGTAATGAAGGTTTTTTCTTCTTTCAACGAGTTATTTCGGAATCGTCTCATCTATTTGAGTATTTTACAATAGAATTTAAGCCAAACGGACTTGTCGATCCATATGGAAATGCTTATTAGTTCTAGAAACCGTTCACTAACTGGTCGAATGCATGGGCACTTGTGTTGAACCGATCGAATTCACTGTTGGCAATGATGTAATCTGAAACAAAAGATTAAGCATTATTAATGTAGTAAGACAATGACCATATAATATTGAATTAAGGAAAAAAGATTTTTACTGAAAATAAGAAAGTCCCAAATGACCTACCGGGGAGCTATACCGACTGACACGTTGAAAATAGCACTTGAGACGTCGCCTCTGAACCATCACGTTCTAGATATATCACTTTCTACTACTCACTGTTGTGTTGGGAGTAAAATGATCATACCAAGTTTCTTTTATGCGAAAGCAAATGCGAATTTAAAAATAATGCTATTATTGGCAGGATTTTTGAGTTTTACAGCCCAATAAGTAGCGACTGCCAATTTCCCTGTGATCTAGAATCTTTTGTTTTACGAAAACATGGAAGACCCTATGGAGCCGAAATCTACTAGCAAGCAAGGGAGTGGGGATGCAAGAGTATTCCACACTGTGGAAGAGCCAAATGGAATAAATTCAACATTTCAATTAAGGTGCATATTTATCAAATAAAGTGCGACGTTGCAGGAAGTCAATTTTAGATTCTAAAATGATTTCCTGCAACTTAGAAATTTCATGGCTAAATTCAATTTTTCTTGAATGACAATTGCAATTCCCAAATTTTTAAATTGAAAGTAAGAGCGTGTGGTATCTTTTTGGCAGGCCTTTTTTCTCTATTTAAAAGTGCTATTATTTTAAAATCAGTGTAAAAAATTAACTTAAAAAAAAATTCATCTAGTTAATGAAATTTGTTCTAAGAAACTAAAAAATATAATAATTCGTAGCGTTATGTTCTTATTAACGTAAAAAAAAGTAACAAACAAATCAATCTCTTACATTGAGATTGATTTGTTGATTGTTATTTTTCATATTATCAAGAACATAACGCTGTTAGTTATTAAATTGTTTAGTTTGTTGTAGCAAATTTTATTTATTCCATTTGGCTGTTCTAATCTGTATAGAAAACTATTTAAATTTGCACGGATAACTAGATAACAATTAATGCTACCGCGAAGACAATGAAAGAGTCATCAATGATGTGGGAGTGTATGCAAATACTGGACAAACATTATGTGTGTCTCTTAAGTAATGAAGCTTTAAACAAGATCTAAAGCAGGTAAATGTGGAATAATTCATGTTAATCTGAAACTCCGCTTCGGAATGGTTGGATCATAATTTAGTATTTGTATTAAGCGAATGGAGTGCAAATTATTAGACATACTTTGTTGAAACACCAGAAATTTGTTGAAATATTTGTTGGTTTTTGTAACGTGTAGTTAAAGTAACCTTCAAATCACGTAACGTGACTCATTTTGATAACAACATATATACCGTAATTCTGTGAATCATATAGTATATGAACTTAGCGGGCAATAAAGATTTTTTTCATCAAAAAATTTTGCATTTCTTGAAACGATTCGACAATATTCTTAAAAATATTTTGGAATAATAATATTTTTTTACTTCAAATAATAGCATTTAGTAAACCGAATAAATAGATTTTATTCCATAAGAATTTTTGTTTAAGAATTACTGCAAGATCCAGAAAATTATTAGACCTACTGTAAATTAAATAAATACGTTCAATGTTCAAGCTGTCGTTATAATGAGATAACCAGAAGCCCCGAAACCTTACCACACTCACTGTATTAAGAGGGATTGACAGCAATGTTAAGTTTTCTAGCACTAACTTTCTCTGTACACGTACATATGTGGTTTTTGGCACTAGACAAAAAAATGTTAAGTGCTTGTGTAAAGATAACATATTACTGTTTCAATCTATCTTCAAGAAGCATCAAAGATCATTGTTAATTAACAAGAATAAATTATGTCTTTAAGCACTTGAATAACATTGCAAAAGATTTCAAAATAGGTTAATATTAAAAATAGGACTCTTACCACTGTTGCATCCGTTTGGGGTACATTTGGAAGGGTTTCTGGCAGCGTCGGGTTGCAGTTGTGTTCATGCACGAGACTACTATGGTTTGACGAATTTTTAATGGCCTCTTCTATTAATGCCGCTATTTTATCACGATCGATCTAGGCAAAGAAATTAAAATTTAGATTTTCTGAAATTATTCAAAATTAATGAAAAACTTACTTCATTAACGAAACCGTAATGGACTAATTCTTGTGCTAGTACTTTGGGATTATCACTAGGCGATATACAACTAGTCAGTTGTCTATTCATTTTATCATCCATTCGTAACACAATAGTCAACTGGAAAAAAATGCACAATTGATTACATCTCTATCTATTTATAGATAAATTATCATTTGATCGATGTTGATTTTCAACTGGTAATGATATTTACAATTGAGAGAGAACAAAAAAAAGCACTTGATGGTGATGATTAAATTGACGTCAGTGAGTGTTTAAAAATGATTGAAATGAGACAGTTGAATTGGGTGCTTACCAGTAAATCACAGCTCTCTTCTTTGGACTTAACATCACACATCATATTAATTATTTTCCTAGTTTCTACGTCAGTCGGTTCCGGGGTTACGGATTTCACGGATTCCGCCATCTCCGGAGAAATCGCCCTGGATCGAGCCAAGGGAGGCTGTTTGGCACCAAAAGCCGTCAACGGATATATCCCATTTCTAGAAAAACACAAACGTCGTTAATTAGCTTTCTAATTTGAAAACGTACAAGTTTTAAACAGAATGTATTCTAACTAAATCTCAGCACTGAATAACTCAAACCCACAGATATTCAGTTAAATAGGCGGAAGATTGTATTTGTTAAAAGGCTGATGTCACGGTGTCACCTGTGTCAAACTATTTTTAACTTGTTAAACTATGAAATGTTTGCACTACTTAGGCTAATCTTTAATCTAATTATTGATAATTTTAACACTCTGACAAAATCAACTTTTAACTAATTTTAAGTCCAATTTATGTATAAAATTCCAAGCCTTTTATATACAATTAGTTTTCTTGAATGGACAACGGAAGATATAGAATTGTTTGGGTCCAAAGAATGACCTTGCCAACGACACTTGGCTCCTTATTACCTCGGAGAAAACATTATTTTCGGTGCATCGTTAAATGGGACGCCCTCGCGTTTCCTGTTGTCGTATCAAATGCATTCCTGGTTTTTTTTACCTTAATAACTTCGATTTCTTAAAATATATCACGGACAAGAAGGCGAAACTCGCGAAAATACAAATCGAAAAAAACATTTTCATTGTGACATCCGAGATTTGTTACACCTAGAGACCAACTAAACAGAATGTTTTGAGCTGTTGCAAAGCGAGTGCCAAATTGAAACAGAGAATTTGGAATCCGCACACACGTTCATACAGATTAATTGGAAATTAATTAATAATCAAACCTACAGGGCTAGCAGTTTCAGCTGAAGACCCAAAGTGGACATTTGATAATCGTACGCAATCATTGCACTGCACTGGACACTATAAAGTTTTAAAGAAACTTTAATACTGACACCGAGGAGGATATTCCCCGTATAAAAATAGACCGCGTTCGAAACAAAAAGATATTTTTAAAATATCTCCCGGTGATTTCAAAGCTGTTTACGCACGTATTTTATTTAAAAATTTAGTTTTAACAGTTTGTTGCACGAACCCGCGGAAAATTACTGGGAAACTAACTAATTCCCGCCAGCAGACTGCCCGGCTTCGACTGAAATACTTGATAAACTCATGGCTCGTTGTATTTATGGCAAGAGACAAGTTGATAGAGAGAGAGAGGAACATACCGCGAGCGCGAAATGTTGGTTATCTTATCTTTCTCGTGGAAACATATGGGTTTGATTATTGCCTCAGTAAAATCTTCAATTTTTTCTCCTTGGTCTTCGTCTTTATATGGTATGATTGCCTGAATCTCTTTATCGGATTTGCGTCAAATGATATTTCGGTGATGTGATTTAAGTTTTGTTGTTTGCTTTTAGAAATCAATAGTAAATGATTGGCATTGATCTGGGCAAGGAGTCATTCTGATAAAAGAAATCTAAAAAATGGGGTCATTTTTATTTATTATTCAAGGTTTCATCCAGTATTAAAATTTGTTGGATTAATTGTAAAATATTCTGTATTACAGTGATTCATTATTGTTTGGAAATGTATGAGGAGGAACTTTTGAAAAGAGCATATTTACATTTATTATTAAATTTTCCAGATTCGTTAGAAGTTATTCGCAATGGCGTGGATTAAAAAATAATTTGCAGTTCTTATAATGTAGCAATAGGGATTCTTAACAGTAACAGTAGTTTTTTGTAAACCTGTGGGAATTTCTTTTGTTCGTTTCTTCTATTTTTTGGTAAATAGTCGAAAATATAAATAATCTCTTTTCAAAAGTCATTCCTTCATCATTTAGAAGGGCTAATGTGCAAGATAAATGTGAAATAAGTGCAAATAAATGATAAATTGATTCCAGATATTGATCCAAGTCCAAGGTATTTCAAAAGAACTGGTTTTCGTAATGGATACATCTAACTTCGATAAAAATTGAACATGACAAATAATAAATTTAACATTACAAACGTAAGAGAGAAATTTACGGCAAATTAAGTTAATTATTCATTGAACATCAACAGACCTGGGAAAATATTGACAAGTTCTATCTTCGCCGGATGCTGATGATGAATCCACACTGTAATGATGCGCCGAAAGATGCTATAATTATAGCCGCTATTTTATATGCGGTTTATTCCAAAAGTATCCGATCTTTGTTTATGTAATTTTGGAACGTTTTTTATAAAATACAGAATGTCAGAAAGGATCTAAGGATCTAAATTATATGGGGTTGACAAAGATCCCATTACCGTATTGTTATTTGGTAAGATCTTTGTGGAATAATCTAACCGAAATGAGAGCGCTTAAAATCTAATCGCTCATTGTCAGGAACAGCACACACAATTTTCATAAACTTCGAAAAATTAAACCAAACCATCGAGTCATGTTTTGTCCAAAACTGGGAATACATTTTGTGAAGCAATTAAATTGATTAAAAATTATCAAGATTCTTCGGAGACAACAAAGGCATAGTTTTTATAATAAATAACCAAAGAGTTTCGAGTGAAGACAGAGCATTAAAGGAATCGAATCGCCGTGAATGCAATGCTTACAGTAATTTTTGACCAAGAAGACAATATAAGGTTAGTAGTTAGATGCTTCGGTCACCTCCTTACAGTCCCGAAATAACTCTCTGTTTCTTCTGAAATGGAAAAACAACAGATTCGATGATGTAAAATATTATGCGAGGGTAATGGATTTGGTTGGTGGGGTGGGAGATAGCGAATAAAAATGAACGGATCTGAGCGTATTCTTCTTAAAACATGGCGCTAAATACCCAAAATATTTGTTTTATATTCGATTGGCCATCGAATATACTATACATATATGGTACATATGTATGGATAAACGGATTTACAAATTTTATGATTTCTTAATCAAAATTCATTAATTTAAAAAAATCTGCCTAATACAATAGAAATAATGTTTTATTTACAATGTATAGACAGAAGAACCTTTCCAAAATAGAAAGTTAAAAGTCAACAGTACTTGTATTAACAGAACAAGTAATCTACTTTCCAATAAAATGAATTTCCACAAAAGTAAAAAATATACAATAAATCAAATTTAAGAAAAACTACAGTTTTTTGTTTTAAGACAAAACTGCCCTGATACACGAGCGTATATGTAAATATTAACTAATAGTCCATTTTTTTCAACTTGAATTATATAGCTTCAGAAAGAAATTGATTTTCAGGCTAAACAAAATTTTTTTTATGTATCCCATGAAAAAAACAGATTTTTGCCGAAAACTCATAAAATCTCATTATGAGCTTGTTTTCGCATTTCGGGCCCAATCAAGTTACAAGGATTCGTTAACTGGATTTAAACGGTTCACAAACAAAGCGAACAAAGCGTTCGGAGAAAACCTCGCAGTTATCATCACTTTCTGCAATTTTATACGTTTCTTCTTGAAGGTCTTGCAACTTTAACCTTTGCAATCAATTTTATTATACCAAAACCATCGTGTTGCAGAAGACAAGCGGCATTATTGGACACAAAAATGATTATATAAAAGTAAAATTTATGTTATGGTAAATTTTCATTGTCCAGAATGTTATAGCTGAGCGCGCGAGTTCGTCGAAAGGATAACGTAATTTTTCAAATATTCAACCATCGTTTTAATTTTAGCCGCGGTCAGACGAAGAATCCGTTTGCCAAATATTTGAAAGGTATGACTAAAGTGTATTCGCACTTCCGTCATATGCTGAATTAAGACATACATAAATGTAAATAAATAATTTTAGCTTCAAACAGCTATTTATATCATTTTCTTTTTTCAAAAACGTGATTTACTGGGCATCATTACAAATAAAAATTTTCAAATTTATTAGACGACAATATTGAGTAGGTCCCCTATATTAACTGTTAAAATGAAGTGTCTTAAGTGTCAAATCATTGATAATAAATTAAAAAATATAATAATGAATTAAAGATCAACTATGCGATAAAATCGTAATATATTTCCATAGCTTTTCAGTTGGGACAAACAAAAATCGTATTATCTATACTTACAACTTACAGTATAAATATACAGTGTGAACATTTTGGATGGAATAATCCATATAACTAAGATCCAGAACATCTGGGGCAAAAATCCTCGGACACGTAAACCTATTTTTTCGAACGGGAACATTTCTTGATAGTCAACTTTTATTTTACTTACTTTTGGACCAACCTGTATAAAAGGAATTATTTTTAAAATAGAAACTTGATAACGTCTACAACTTCTTCTTGGCAATTCTTAAAAAAATTAATTAATTCTTAATTCTTAGAGTCGTGCACTTTTATCTGTCGTCGACTGTACAATAAAATCAATAATGAGCTTTGGTCAATTTGTTTGAAAATCCTGTATATCTCTGGAACTGTCAGTGCAAATGTCAAAATTTACACATGGCTAAAATCAGAATTCCCAAATCTACCTAAATCTGACAAAAAATTAGGGGGGTGCCATTTAAAAAAAATGATGATGACGTCATTGCAAAGAAGGGTCGGGGTGAAAATAAAAGTTGACTATCAAAAAATCTTCCTGTTCGAAAAAATAGGTGTACGTATCCGAGGATTTTTGCCGCAGATGTTCTGGATCTTCGTTATATGGATTATTCCAGCCAAAACGTTCACACTGTATAATGTCAATATTCATGATTCTGAATTCAGGTCTTAATAACAAACTGTCATAAGCCTATTAGCATTATTAAAATTTGGAAAAAAATATGACATGAGGTTTGCTCTTATATTCAAGTCAACATTTATGTATCGTTAATTGTCCACAGTGGCCAAACCATTCAACCCTTATGGAACTAATTGTAAGTATATCCATTAAAATAGAGACTTTTGATGAATATGCAAAGCATTTTATTTTAGTCAATTTCTTGAAGGAAAACAAAGTTTAATTTGCACTGCAAAGTATCATTACTATTCCATAAAATCAACGAATGTTTTCTGAGAAGACAGAGGGATACAATAATAATTAAATTATAACATAGTCCCTTAAGAAATAATATTAAACAGTTAAATTTTAATAATTTTTATACTGAATGTATATGGTCGCATCCCAATGGACTAAGATAATATTAACATCTAATAATAATAACAATTATTATTTAATAAATCGTGACGTATTTTGTATGTTATGAATACCAATTTAGCCAAATTAACTGTTTGATAAGCGTTGTTCAAATATAACCTGATTTTTTCATTATTCGAGAATTGATCAAAATAAAAGCAATTTTAGCAATTCGCTAATATTCCTGTTTATAATAATATGATCCAGAGAAAATGACCGATCCTGACCTAAATTACCCGTAACGTTAATGCCAACTTTTCCATGCGATTCTAGTTAAGTCGCTCCTCTTTTAGACAGTTTCAAAACGAAAAAAGTGCGGGTGAAAGACCTTCTCTTCTTACCACGTATCATTCATATTAAAATTTATTATTGTTAATGACGCACCGAGACTCCTCGATCTACTTTTCTCAATTGGTTTGTTTATTAAAAGAAAAAATGTAATTTTTACGAACAATGGAAAATATTTTGAAAGGAATATTTCCAAGTTGTAATTAAAGAAAAACAAATTGGGATCACATGAAAAACAAAAAAACATTTGTCTATTATCACAATTGTAAATCATATGACGCACTGTTGATAATAAATTAACCACCTTATTTTTAATAAATATCAACTTTTGTATATTATATATAATTAATATATACAGTTTTGGTCAAAAGTACTGACCACTGTTAAATAATTACATATTTGCGTAGTATATGTCGGAAACGCTCTTATAACTTTTATCACTTAGTGAATTCTAAAAGGAATCGTTTCATGATAGCAGATTTCATTTTATGGTTTGTTGGGCATTTAAAAGGAGTATATTGGAATTTTCAATTTTTTGATATTATAAATTACCTAATAATTTGACTACACTATAAACGTTTGTGTGAGACAATGTCGAAAAAGTCGCTAATTGTTTTCTAAATTTAACATAAAAATATTTCATTCGTTAACATTTTATTTTTTGTAATTAAACTGCACGCTCGATAATCAGATACTATAAAATTTGGGTGTACGTCGGACTAATGAAAATAGCGGACTACTGAATGATACAAAATAATTCCTGTTAGCGGTAGAAGAGTTAATAAAATGTACAGTCGCCGTCAACGATAATTTATACGTATTTTGTTTATATAAAAAAAACAAATAAAAAGTCTTGTCGAACTGAAGTCGATAGAGATAGACTGATTATTGACTAGTAGTACAAACCCATGTCGCGTGTTGCACTTTTAATTGCTTAATGTCGGTAAACGACTGAAAGAAATGAATTTTTTGTGAATGTATGACTATACCCTAAGCTAGTTCATCGAGGGTTAACATAACTCAAGATTGCACAATAAATCTCGGATTATCAAATACGCATTCGTGAAAATTGTCAGACTATAGAGCACTATATTTGAATGTAAATATAGGAAATTTCAGCAGATTACTGGACATTTCGGATTAACGAACAGCGGATTAGCAACTGTATTATTTACAGTATTTGGGATACTCGGTATAACTTACATATAGCAATGGATAGGTTAAGTATATTAGAATACATAGTACAATCGGTAAAACATAGGGGAGACAACAATAATTTGGATATAAATAGTAGCTTAGAAGGTTGATTAAATGTTTGTTTCTGAAGTCAGTTAATGCTTTTATGAATTAAGTAATTAACAACAACAATAACCAATAGTTCGAGAAGAACTCCATATAATTCCTGGTGTAATTCAATTCAATTTCCATATCTAAACCCAATGGGACACTTGGGAATAGTGTAGAATTAGAAAAAATTCAATATCACATTAAATAAAAAAATGAAGTTTACAGTAGGAAATCGAGAATTGGTGTGAACAATTCCTCAAAGAATTTTTGCAGAAAACAAAGAACAGTCATTGAATTTTGTCGGAAACCAAATAGAATGAAAAAACATTAATATATCCTTAAGAGATCCGAATTTAGAGAAACAAGTAATTAAATATATAAAACTCTGCCATGTATGTAAGTATGGGAAATCAAAAGCTAAATAGGAATTTATCAAAAACTATAAACGATTACATTTTGTATTGTTCTCTATTATTATTATTCGAGAATTACAAACTTATAGATCACCGAAAAAAATGAAATTTTATCATATTTAATTCAGCCTGATACTTTCAAATAAAAACTAAAAAATATATTAAGTTCTTTTTTCGTAGGGATAAAATAATTGTTGGATAATTAAAAGCTTGTCATAAGAAATTCGTTTGTCCTCTTTTGTGATTTGCAACAGGTTAAGCACCTCTATAAGTTTTTATTGTATTTGAGTCTATTGTTTACGATTAATGTTCATGTTTTAATTTCTATCTTCTTCTAGTTTACTTTTCAGCGTTAATTATATTTGCGTTAGGCAAACAAACAAACTTAAAATGAAAACTTACTTAACATCCTCAACGAACTTTTCCAATTTCTCATTAACGGGAACATCGGTCATCTTCATCTGGACATGTTCACCATTCCTCTTTTTAATTTCGGCAACAATAACTTCGGGTCCATACCACCGTTGCATCAATTCGTCCGTTATCGTTTCGGATATGTTAGCTGCAATAAATAAAACAGAAAATATTACATATATTAAAAGATATATGTATATAAATTGAGGCATTGAGCACCATGGCCGGCCATTTCACAAAATGTCCCATATTGAATCATTATAAAATATGTATAATAACTACATATTCTTAAATAACAAAATGCTCTAAATGAGTTTTTTTTTTTAGAATTTAGAACATGNGTTTATTTTTTTGAATTTTTACGAAATATGGATAGTCCATTCTGATTGTTCATGGCTCACTTGTCCTAGATTTTAATTTGATATTGAAAATACGTAAATAATGCTATTAAAGTTTCAATTATTAAATGAAAATTTCGTGTAAAATATACATTTTTCGAATATATCTTTGTCAAAATTTTAAAATAATTTTTCAATTCGTACTTCACATACATGTAAACAAATATTTTATGTAGAGTGACAAAAAAAAAATGGTTGATTTAAAATTTTTGAGGAACCATGATTTAGAAATAACCACATCAGATGTAAACTCTCTAAATTGAAATGAACATAATTTTTGGAACTAATCCAATATTCTAAGCAAACCATATTCAAAATATTCAACAAGTAATAATAATTTTAAACATAATGATATGGTTGGAAAACAATTGATCTTCAAAAAAACTCCACTCGTTAAAAACCCAAGCAGTCTGCAAAATATTGACGCAATTGCGCAATGTGTTTGTGTAAATTAATCGGTTCAATAAGAGCAAAATTGAAAAATCCTCTGATAAATTAATGATAACAAAACAAACAGTTCATCAGCACGTGAAACTGGCGTGGTATTTTAACAATTTAAAATGTTATTATTGAGAAACTACTTTAGAAAAACATTTATGTATGTATGTATGTATGTATGTATGTATGTATGTATGTATAAATGTATGTACATATTTGATTAATCGTTCTTGTTTGATCTTGGTTCTCGAACAAATTAACAAAGCCAATAAAAAATATCATCTATAGATGGATTCTGCAGCTACATAATTACCGGTTGAAATGCGTTTAATTTGAATCTAAAAATAACTAGTATAAGTATACCTAAATGCAAATTTCACTTAAGTAATTGGATTTCGTTAAGTGCAGATAAGCTTATCGCAAAATTATGATTTATGGAAAAATTAACAACTGGAGAAATTAGGCTTTGAACAACGAATATAGAAATAGTATTGAAAAATTAGAGGAAAAATAAGTTGTTTACTTCGTAATTGAAAGATTGCAGTGGCGTTCGCTATAAATGGTTCTTCCACTTTAATAAAATAATCTATAGTAGATTTTGAATAAAAATATATTCAATTCACGTCACTGATCTAATCATACCAGCTTTAAGTAGGTTAATTAGCTTCTAGACAATATCGCTTAATTGTTATTATTAAATAAAGCAAAACACAGACTGCTTGGTAGAATATCCCTTTGTGTTGGCCAAAGGTACGTGTCTTACTCATTTTTTACGGTATTATTTAAAAAAGATGAAATACAATAAAATGATTACAAAACAAAAGTAACTATACAATATAGTGTGTTTGGCCTGCTAATAGAGGTGTTATTAAGGCCGTGATAAACTTTATTATTTTGTTAATACCATTGTTTGTTTCATATGGACTGATTAATTGTGACATTTTTATATTCGACTATCACATGAATGATTTATAATGTGCATGCATTAGTATCAAAATACCACATAGAAATCGATTTTTAATTAATTGTGGAAAAATGCTATAAACCTAAACATTCCAAACAATGGACGTACTCAAGATCTTTAGCTTATTTAACAAATAACAACTTAATCTCATGGAAATGTCAATATTTATTAGGAATATGAAGCAAAGGAATATAGAATAGACACAGGCGAGAAATTCCATACATTGTTCTAATATTTGATGTCTCAGTTAACTTAAGATGATTAAGTAATCAATCTCAAATCAACTGGTTGATACTGGCGCGGTTCTCGGCAATACATCTTGATCATTTCAAAATTGAATAAACTTTTAACAATCTGTTCTTAAAAATCACTTCTTTTCTTTAATTTAAAAATAATATAATCCACCATTTTTAGTGTATTTTAAAATGAAACATTTCTACCAGAAGAAAAAGAAGAGAAAGAAATAAACATGTCAAAAACATTAAAATTTCAATTTTATTACTGTATGCACATTGGTACTTATTATCTGTATTGAAGTTTATAAGAGACAAGCAATAAAGGCAGTGCAAAAAGTAAATAAGTCAATTCAAAAGCAAACATATCCATGAGCATCTAAACATATCTTGGACATTAAAACTATCTTATTTTTGTAAAATACTCATAGGTAAAAAGGAAAATTTTTTGATATTTCTTATTTAAAGATTTGTCATTGACTTTAAGTTTAGGGTTGTGTGGAAAAATCCATATTCGGAGCTTTTCTGTACTACAATTCGTAGCATAACGTGTTAGAAACATATGCTACGATACGCTTGTAAACGAGAATAGAATCTCTGTATTGAAATTAATTTTCATGAACGATTCGAGAAATCTAAATCGAAAAATTTTACATATTCGTATTAGGTACTTTGGTTTTAATCATGCATACGTTGTTTAATTTACATTCATTACTGCAGTCTTACTAATGCAGGGTTCACACATGCGAAGATTATTACCGCCAATGAGCAAATACAGAAGCTAGTCTGTTTTATAAATTTCACTCGCAGTATTTTGAATTTTCAATTTTAGTGCTTCGCTTAACGGTTAATGTTGTTACATAAATTTTATCATTAACCCTTAATCGAACAAGCTAAATTTGAAAAAGATTTAGGCAAGACATATATCCATAAGGGGTCTCGGAGGCCCCTTGTGGATATATGTGAATTATTTAAATTATGGCATCAAATTTTTGTATGAATAGATTTACTATTCGTTATTCTAAGTCCAATGAATTTATTATTGAATGTTAAAAAAAAAATGATCATACTTTTTAATAAATAAATTTGACTTCTAGGGCCTCAGAGACCCGACCTGTACGATTAAAAGCTAAAATTATAAAAAAAATTATAACAAGAACCAGAAGTAAGTGTAAATGGTGTTAACTTTGGGTAGGAAGATTAAAAAAGGCTATTTTAATCACTTAAGGATGACTGAAGATCAGATTAGATTTTTACTTGAACTTGAATAGTTGTGAAAACACAAAGGTTAAGTACACATCTGATAAAGAAACACGCATTACTATCTCATTTAAAACTTCAAATGATATTAAAATTTTAAAATCATGGGGATTGTCTGGTTTTATTAAATTGTAGATATCCTATTTTAAAATACAAAACTTCAACGAAAATATTCTCGTATATTTCAAGAATTTAATTATAAGTCAGTTGGCCTTTTTTGATAATATAAACAACGATATACAAATACGATAAACAAATAAACCTGAAGAAATTACCGACTGACGCCAAAAAATCTATTGTATATGAATAAATTGGCACAAAAATAAGAGCAAACATCAGTTAATATGACTCGTTTATACGCGTCATTACTCTGGGCTACCAATCATTGCATGTGTAAATCTTGCTTAACTTCTAATGAAAATGTAAATATAAATTCTCTTTTATCTTGTTCTATATAAAATTACAATAAAAAAATTTGAGAGCGCAGACCTAGTTTTACCTGCTGTTGTCTTAAAAATTATTCCACATTTCAAATCCCAAAAAGCATTCGCTTCTCCAAAAATTAATTGTTTGGAAAAAAGGTTTCTCTCAAATCCTATTTTCAAATTAAAAATGGATTTCGAAGCTGATTTTTTAATTAAGTCTCCATCACTTTTATTTTCCGAGTTAATGTTTATTAAGGTCTTAATATGCGAAAGGAATACGGGTCAAAAGAGCGTTAAATAATAGTTTCTACTTTCATACATTAAACATATATTTTTGAAAGTTACCTTCATCATTTTATCAAGAAGTTGCAAATTTTCATGAGCATGTATTACTATTAATAATACTAAAATTAAATTAGTAAAATATGAAAATGAAAAATGATGACTCACATAATTTACCTGAATTCCGGACCAGCACATGAGCGGCCAACAACTTGAGGCTATGGACCTCGAAAAGCAAAGGATGGAATAATAGTTCTCTGGCGGTCCATCTTTCCTCCGGCTTTTTACGAAGGCACTTTTCGATAAAGTCCTTCTGGCTTTCATCCTCTAAGAGTTCAATGGTTTGCCTGATGTTCTCCTCGGTCACTTTTTTGCCAGATTCGCCGTTTCCGATTATCTCCAAAGCGGCCATTTCTAAGGCACACATACCGAACGCGTATATGTCTAAGGCCGGACTTATGGCTAAAGTAACAAAAATACAAGACATTAGTTGATTGTAAATAAAACAAATTTATGAATGTGATGGTGAAACTAGGAAAATATGTTATGGTTCATTAATGGAGCTGTAGGGTGATTATTGATGATTGACCTGAAATTATGCAACAGTAATAAATTAGTAAGAGTAGTGATGAAAAAGTGATACCCGCTTTAGGAATTTGTGAAAACTTACCAGGATATTCCGGTGCGATGAAATGCATATTCTTGATGTCGTCATGGCACGTCTTCACGTGATGATTTATGGAATCGGGAGCAACTAAAGGGAAATGGAAACTGAAGTTAGTTTTTTTCGAGGGCTCTAAGCAAATAAGTAACGGGCTGATAAAGGAGTATAGAGAGCCGACGCATCGTCCAACCATTCTCCGTTTTTAACTATTCCATTTATGGACAAATGAATTGAACAAGTGTTTTCCATAAAGAAACCCTCAATGAGTAGTACGCACCATCGGAAAATAATTAGAGCTCAAGCCGGAAACAGTCGCTTTACAATAAAAAAATGTCATTGCCAAACGTAGTTGACGCATGTAAGAGCCAAACCGCACTTACACGCGCGACACGCCCGACCATGCGCACAAAAAATAGCGACCATTTAGCAGGTCAAGTCCTGTATGCCCAAGTCTGCAAATTTCGGTGCCTTCACCAGATTTAAAACGCTTTCAAAAAGTTGAAATCAATCTTCCATCCAACTTAGCATGAAAATAGCATTTTGAACAATCAGTTGAAAGCCTCAAAATCAGAATTGCGCGTAACGATACGTTGCTCCCCATACCCGAATTCTTTATGCAGCTAAATGAAATTCGAAATTTGACCAAGAAAAATAATTACAATTTTATTTATTTCTCTCTATCTCTTTGACAAAACGAGCAAGAAGAAATTCTCATCGGATTTTAAAATTCGGTGAGGTTAAAGTTGTGTGATTTTTTTTATTTGTGTGATTACCTGATCCGATCTTGACGGGCCCGTTGTGTTGTATAAATATGGTATCACAGGTCAGATTGCCGTGGATGATGGGCGGTGTACAGGAATGCAAGTAACTGTAAAGAAAACAGACTGGATTCATAGAACGACTCTTTTAAAGTTGTTCGTCCGCGCCGAGACACATCATCGCTGAAAACTAATTTTACTTGACAGTATGGACAAGGCAAGCCGAAACTTTTTCCTAATTCTTTCTTCGGGATTAGATATTCAGTGTCACTTTTGCCATATAGAACAAGATTCTGTCAGTACCTGCTTGGGGTGTATCGTTCACGAAACCGTTATACTTTTTTCTTGGCAATTTGTACATAGAATATCCATCAGAGTATCGCGCAAAACATTTTTTTCATTATGTATATATTGAAACAAAACAGTTTGGTTGCCCCTTTTAAATCTACTAAAAAACTAGCAAGGAGTGAACAACCACCTTTCGGCGACTTCTCACACTTCCTTACTTACCTTTTCGACAAAGTAACGTTTTACAACCTGTCTAAACAACCGCCTTGACCACAACAACAAATACTTACAACATTCACCTACATTATTGTGGCCAAATGCTACGAAATCGTCATTTTGTTTTATTATATAAAGAGATTATATAAATCTTAAAACTAAGTAAATATACACTCTGTAATCCTTATGAATATAACTTAACAACTAATTTAATGAAACAACAATATCAATGCAAATTCACTGATGGATTAAGCTTTTAAATTACCTTAAAGCTGAGAGTATTTGGGTACACCATCTTCTCCAAGCTTGTAGAGGTAGCCGTTTAACGTTGCGTTTCGTACGTTTAAGGAACTGTTTCAATGAACCGGACGACATGTATTCGGTTATGAAGATTACCTAAAAAATAATATTTTTGTAAATAAATAATAAAGCTCCTAGATAATTCGAAAAATAATTAATTTATATAATCATTGAACTTCTTCATGGATTCATATGTCTGCATTACTTTTACTATTTTTCTATCAAAATCGTCATCTTTATGCTGGACAATATTCTAACTTTTTATATTACATTTGTTACATAGATATCTGTGCATGTAGTGACAAATTAAACTCGTACAAAATATTACATGTACATTATGTATGTATATACTACATACATATACAATATATATTATATATATATATAGGTATCTATATATAAGTAGTGTCGTCAACGCCCGGTAGCGAACAGTACTGAAAACAATGATAATATGCCACGCAAAACCACCTAAGTCCACCAATTGTATCAGGAAATCAGATGGTCAAACAAGTTAATTCGCATCTGCAGCGTGGTTGTCCTCCTTCATCTGCTAACATAATCCACACTAGGCAGAGTAGCAAATAAAAAATATTCAGGCCTTGAATTGATGAATACGAAAAACCCGCCACACCACAAGCTTAGTTAGCAATTCGCCTTGTAACTCCCGGTTAAAATTAAAATCCAACTCTCACTTATCGGGAGCGCATAACCATTAGAAGCAGTTCGAATTCAGTGAACGTTGTCAAACTGTTCTGTTTCGATGGTTGTTGGCAACGTTGCTGTATCAGTTTTTCATTGTGAATCGAGAGAAGGTTGACGACGCGCAAGCGGCCCACCCGACAAGTCACCCATCTCCGCGATAAAGCAAGAAGAAAATTGCATGTCGATTGTAGACCAGACAGAGATGCCCTGTGAAATTTGGCAAAAATCAAGCCAATGAAGAAAATAGCACCTATCATCCTGCTGTCGCCGGGGCGTCGACCAAGTTCGGGAAAAACCTCGGATCTTCGTGAATTCGTAACAGGAGCCTAGAAATGTGGTCAGGTGTTCATGGTGAAGTGGTTGCGCGTAAGGTGCTGCAATGTTCGATTGACGTACATATTTCGACATAACAGAACGAATGATAATAAGCAAATTACAAGGAAAAACAATTTTTTTTAACAATCGTAAATTGTTATTGTTTTTAGGAAATTTCAAGGTAATAGATAAAAACATTTAACAAGATTTGGTTAATAATGTTTAAACTTAAATAAGTGAAAAGCAACAAACAACGCGTGTTCCATGAAACAGCAAACAATTCAAAAAACATGACACCAAGCAAGACTCGATCGCTCGAGTTTAGTCGACGTTTGAAATAGGATACCATAAAGATGATGGGAGTTAATATATGAGTCAAAATGAGGGTAATTTAACTATTTCAACCAGTCTTTAGTCTTAAATATGAATGGACTATAGCGACGACTACTGATAGAAAATTTATACAAAAACGTAATCTTGAGTAAGTCATATATAGAATTTCTACTTTTCAATTATAATTGCATGTTACATACACTAAATCAACAACTATGTTCTTCAAGAGGCAAGCCGAGTTGTCAGCAAGCGGCTTCCTTACTTTCTGATTCTCATGAGACCCGATCGCTCAAGTTAAGTCGACGTTTGGACCAGGATCTCATAAAATAATTATACAAAAAATCAACAGTAGCAGTAAAGTCTGAATAAAGAAAAACCTAAAATGAAGAAGCTCAAGTGAAACTTAACGATCTATGAACTGCACATTTTAATTCCTAACTATCTGAGACCTTTAACGTATTTTGTGATGATGACACAATTCCTATTCCTTGAATTAATTTCCTTTATCCTAAATAATAGACAGGGAAAGGAAAAAAGGAAGCAGCGAAAGCGGTGTGCCGCGTTTAAGCGTCAGAATTTAATCTTAAATAACAGGAGAGCAGAAATTCGACTTGGAACATTGAGAGTTAGTGCTTTTCTGATTCCGGAACGGAATCGGTAAGGTTCCGAACACGGATCAACAAAATACATAGCTCGCTGTCGATTTTCAATGCGGACTGCACTGCTACAACAGGTTTAGGATCATGTATGCACCGCTTTTACCAGGAGCACAGAAATACCACGAGATTTCATCACCTTGAGAAGCATAGTGAACGTATTTAAAGGCGAATCCACCATTTTATACAGTAACAAAATATTTTCTTTATTATTGACTAAGTGGCGAAGGTAGCAATGTGAGGATATAAATAGAAGAGATTGGAATGTGAAATTTACAACCCCTTTAATAGTAAACCCTTGTTTTAGAAGGTCATAAAATTTAATAATTATATGACTATAATCGTTTGTCAGCGATTTCCTTTATAAATATTAAACTTTCACAGTGAAGAACCTGGCCTAAACCTATTTTAAACGAATTTAGAGAACTCATTAGCACCTAACTGATGTTTTTCTTTTATCTTTTATCACTTTACTTAATTAAAATTTTTAACGGTAAGTCAAAATCATGGGAATTTCCCCATGGATTTTATAGATTCTTATAATAGCAATTCAGGAATATTGAATAATATCGTATCGAATACTTACTCTCGGTTTGTCGTTATGCGTGTCAGTCCAATACCGATGGAATTTAACAATATTCGGATGGTCCAGTTGCGTCAGATTTTCAAATACCATTTGGATCTTTTCCTCTTGGTTTTTGAAGTTTTTCCTTTCAGAGAATTGGACTTCGTTCCAGACTACCTCCACGCCCTCTTCAGTGTCCATCGCAAGGAATGCGCAATCGATTCCGGGCACATCACGTTGTTCCACCTGACCAGGAAAAAAAATTAAATTGTCAATTAGTCGTTGCGAAGAAAGCGCAGTTTCAAAACTTTCAGCTTACAAATGAATAATTGCATATAGTTGGCTAAATAAATAGCACTTGATCATAGAAAGTTTCTTATTTTATTTTAATGGTAGAGACGATCAAATAGACCTATTTTTCTGAGTAAACAAAAATAAGTTGGCCGTCAAACCGATGCAAACATTGTGTGTGAATTTTCTCGGGTCTCGTAAAATTTCTTTAAAGAAACATTATTTTTAATTGGAAATAGACATTTGAATAGCTACAGCCGATGATACTATCTGAACAAACAAAACAAACACATGTTGCAACTGTGCCGTATTCGAACGCAACAAAAATAAACCACTTTTAAAGTTTTCAACTTATACATTCTTAGAATTTCTTATGGACTGTGTTGAAAAAGGTACGCCACTGGTACCTTACTAGGTTATCTCATAAGTGAAAAAAAAAGGAAGGCTTTTATTGAACAGACAACATTAAGCACTTTTCTTGTAAGCTACTAATAGAATAAAAATCGTCTTTGTTCTTAAACGAAATAAAGCAAACGCTTCTGTCAAAGCCCCTAAATAGTCTACGTTGAGAAAAGCACGTAGGCTCGAGTTGTCATCGACTAAAATGATGTGGTTAATGTTCCAATGAGGAATTTAGGAGGGTTAACTTGACTTGAAAGTTGAAGTTTTGAGGGCCTAGTGTTCCATTTAACCAGATGATTTTCTATGATCATTCATATGCCAACTTACAATCCGCGAATAATGAAGTGATTTTCAAACTACGCATTTGATTCATGTTGGCTTATCTTGCTCATTTTTTTAATAAGTACCGATTGAAACAGTGGTGTACGTTATTTAAATAATGACTGTTATCGATGCACCAACTGACTCATTGTACACTACCGATATCGAAATGGTTTAATAATTTCAAGAATCTGGGCGACCATTAAAGCAGGTCAAGCGTTTTTGTTTGGAAAAAGCTTAAAAGCTTCTTTGGGGTTGGGCGTACAAATTTAAAATTCTAGGAACAAATGTTTTTGAGCAGATTTTCAAAATATACTATATTCACAGAAACGGATTATTGACGATTCATTCCTATATATTATTCGGTCCATTTGCTATTTAAAATTGCTAAACATTTAAACTGTGCCTTTCAAACCATTTTTTTTTTCATTTGTTATTTATGATTTGGTTGTTCTCACGTATATATCTATTGACATTTTAATATATACAAATGATAATTCAATATACTGCCCTTATAAGATAAAAATTTATATATGTAGAAATGATGTTTTTATGTGTACAAGATTCTGGACATTAAAGGTACGCTCTAATATGGCCGTAGTAAATTTTGGAATTCCGATTTTCATTAGAATTATTGATTTTGCATTATATTTTTGGTGGAAAATACTTATCTTTAATGTTCATAATATTGTATAACATGAAAAACGTAATTTTTGCAAATATGACTTTTTATCTTAGTAGGGCAGTATACATAGTGATCAGTCAAACTCCAAATGTAAAAGAAATTTATTAATATTCATGTTCAATTGTTTGAAATATGGACACGCGACCCACTTATCTAACGAACTATTAATAATAATTAATATATGTTTGTTAATAATTTGAGAACGACGCAAACGCAATGTGCTTCCTCAATTCAGTTTCGCTTGATGTCATTTTTTTTCCATAGATTATAGGAATTTTTTGAATTGATTTAGATATGTAATTCCTATTTGTACAACATTAATGGGCGTAATATATTAAAATAATACAAGAATATCGTTAAATGTCGTTCAATTATCGAAAAGTAAATTCATTAATTTCCAATTTAAAACGATAAAAATTCAAAATAAAACTGAAAAATAATTATTCAATAACATGAGGCGCACTTTGTTATTTGTCTAGACGATATATGATGGTCAAACAATGATAAAATTACAAATTAAACTATTATTAAATTGCAAATGTTTAAATCATAAATGTTTATTGTTGAACAAAAATAACTAGAGCATTCGATTATTGCACTTTCGAAATGTCTGTGAACATTCAACATTCAATTACGTTTCGGCATCAATAATAGGTAACAAGAGGGCAAACAAGTGGAAAAGAATAATAAAAAAAAATATTTTTAAACTCCAGACGAAAATAAATTAACTAACGGCATTTTTTATCAAATTAAACTTCCTAAACAAAGCAGACAATTAAAAAGGAACGTCACTAATTTAAAAACAGCATATGTATTTTCATGTTAATATTTGCCAAGTACGCGTATTTCCAAGCCAAAAAATAGCCATAACCAATAATGAATCTCAATAAATCAAGTCGCAGAAAGCATTAACATAAATACTACCAATAAATATTAATTAAAGTTAAATATAAAAAATGTTACTAGCTAAGTATGTATACGTGCAATCATAAGAACCCAAATCACCTGTATTTCCATGTCTTGCATTATGAATGAATTATATTCTTAAAAAGCTTCCAGTTTTCATGTATGGCAAAATCCATTATATTCAATTCGGTTTTTACGTTTCATGCCAATAACAGCAATTATGTATACGTGTGTTGCGAGTCTGTGGTCTATCATTACGCGGTTCTGATTCGTGTAAACATTGACAACTCTAGGTCAATGTCAGCTGGCGACCTTTTTATAAAAATAAACGAGATTAAAAAAAGCACTAAGGTGATCCTAACGAATCTCGATTCTTTGAGTTTTTTTTTGTTAGTTGAAGGGGTATATTATAGATTTTTATTTGAGACCGATTTAGAATAGAAGGTGAGGGAGAGAGAGAGTAATTAGAGTCAATGCTATTCTATGAACAAACAGTTTAATGGGATTTAAATTTGGATTATTTTATATTTGCTCTAGGATTATGTTCAGGAGAAGGTTTTGCTCCAGGTTATGCTAATACGAGGGTTATTCAACAGAAGTACTGTTGACTCTCGTATGTATACATATATAGGTATGTATAGTATATGTAGGTATATTATTTCCAGAACATGGTAATTCATACGTTGATATTGTTTGATTGAATACTAGTGATGCGTTGATTTAAAATTATTATTATTAAATATATATTGCTAGTAGATTTAAAAGAACCTCATGTTGAGAGCAACACTGTTCGCTTAGACGTATGAAGTAGGAAGTTTTACAACATCCATTTTGCATTCCCGCCTAGTCTCCATGCAATTATCACGTTTTTGGCCTGTTAGCGATTTCAGTCAAAGCACTGCAGGTCAATAGAGATACTGAGTTAAAGTATGCAGTTAAGGATTGGCTCAGAAAACAGTTGCACAAATTTTACTAATAGAGAATCTAAAGATTAGTGCTTAAACGAATTTCTATTAAACATTTCTCGTATATTGTTATAGATTCAGTTTGAAGGTGTTTAATTTCAATTTAATTTTCATAGGAGTGAATGAGAGGAAATAATGTTTACTTTTAAATGATTAATAGTTCTGTGAATAGTTATGAAGTTTGGTATAAATTCTATCTAAAATTACATTTAGTTTAAATAATTACTTTAAAACAATGGTTTAATCCAATATTCAATTTTGACTTGTGAACATTATTACGTTAAAATTACCAATGGAAAAAGATCTCATGCTTACAAATTAAAAAACAATACATCTATTTGCTGATTTAAATTAAAAAAAATAAATTAAAGTATTATAAAACCAAACGTTTCTAAATAATTTAAGCAACAATGTGCTTAATTTTTGTCCACCAATAATTGAAAACTTTCACTCAGGACCTCATATCTTAATTTTAAAATATAATGAGTAACACTTTTTCTTGAAATTATAATTTTGCAATATCAGTTAAACAATCATTTATAACACAATTTCAAAAAACTTAATAAACATTTTCCTTGAGACGAGCAATTACACTACCTTTAGTACCGTTAAAATATCAACAAAAATTATCAGAAAAACGTATATTAAGCCATATTTAATGTAACGTAACAACAATTTTAAACCCTTCTTACCTTGGATAAAAATAGTCAGTTACATGACTTCATTTACTCCAAAACTGGGTTTCATATTTATCATCTCTCCAAATAAATAGCCATAAAATTTCTATTTTAAGTTATTGCGAATTACCAAATAACCATTTTTTTAAAACGATTATCTGGGTCAATTTGATAAATATAGTATACCGGGTGTGTATATATAAAAAATCATATCAACATCGGTCGGAAAATGCTTAGTTTTGGAGTTATAGTGTTGTAAAATTTTGAAAAAGTAACAAATTCATTGAGTTTTTCTAAAGATTTTTCGAATCACTGCCAAATTCGATAAAATAATAATACAGACCTAAAAAAATGAACTTAATACGGCCTTAAAAACGTCTTTAGGTATTTTTTGAAACCTGTCGTCGTTTCATAACAAGCTTGATTTTTTTCACTATAATGCACGGTATTTCTTAAATCGTTTCATTAATTTAGCAAAGACAGTAAAAAAAGCATAGCTCTGAGCAAATTTCGATTAGTACATACATATAATAAAAATGTGATAAAACAATATTTTCTTTACAAAACGTTAAGGAAAACATTAGTTTTGGAAACTTTGAAACCTTGTAGGACAGAAGCTAGGCATTTTCCGACCTATGTTTACTTGTATATAAATTTTTTATTTTCCATAGTTCTATCCTATGTTTAAATTTCGTCATTGCAAACTGTGATACTCTGTATGTATGTACATATTTGAAATCCTTCAAATAAGATTGAATTCAAGAAGTTATTTTCGTCAAAAATTATGAATAAAGTACCTATTTACCTATGATTATTAGAAATTAATTAATATTAATGAGCTCCTCGTGGAGCTAGCTGTATTTACCTAGGATTGTCAAATTCTTTCGTTGTAGATAAAAGTTATTAATAGACTTCACACTGCAATTAATAACTAATATATTCAGTAAAATGATAATTAGTTTCATTCGAGGTGATCGACTGAACCATAGACACTGAATCCATATTTTTTAATCACTTTTCGGTAATTATAACAGTTATATTAATAACATTAGTATATTCTGAGTTTATATAAATTATTAAATGTAAAATTTAAGAAGCACACTATTATTTAAATTTGGCGGGCAACTCTTAATTCATTATAAAGCGGGTCTAAAACTGTTTTTACGTCACAGGTGTATAAATTGTAATCAATCCATTTGTATTCATAACCGATTTGGACAAAAGCCAGAAGCGCCGCGACGCCGTGACAGGTCCGTCCTTGAAATAGTCGACCTTTACATTGAACAGATCCGAACAAGTAAACGTGCTTCACTTACGATCATTGGCGAGAAAAAAAAGTTGGCCAGAGACATCCTTGAAATTTCATATCTCTGGTGAAAATAGAATTTTTTTCTCTCAGAACATTTAGATAGTAAGTATATACAAATTATTCTCCGTGGGCCGACGAAATTAATGGAGGCGTGTATTTATTGCAAATTTTAAGAATTAATTCATGCAAGTGGTTTTCAATGGGTATAGCCAAAAGTCCAATAATTTTTTTTGTAGTAAATTGACGTTTGTTGGCAATGAGAACGATCGTTTTTCTTTAAATTGCTTCTGGACAAACAATTTTCTAACAACTGCTTTTGCAATTAAGTATTTTCAAAGTTTAAAATAGCAGAATAAAAAAAATAAGCTAGATATAACGTCACATACGGTGGTATAACGTCAATTCACTAAAACGGGTCAGGAAACTATGAAAACTACATCGAAATTTGATAATTCAAATCAATCATTTGATTTATTCGTGTTATTTTCCTCATAATAATTTGTAGATAGCGACAGATATTTTACCACAACTATTTTATGACAAGACTGTCTACAGCATGTAATTTCCTGGCTTATTTCATAATTGAGAATTCCTGATTAAGCATTTGTATAAAATTGTTTTTTTTTCGAGATATAGGGTCTTCGGTTTTGTTCTTATCTCGTTTCATTTTCGATAAAAATGTTCATTACATTAATATTAAGAGAGTCATAATAGTTATTTATGTAATAAGTGTGTAAAGGGATGTTTTATGGCATGAGCTCGGAGCTGTTTTGCGCCGAACCGAAGGTGAGGTGCAAAAAAAATCCGAGCGAATGTCATAAAACACCTTTACTCGCGTATTACATACAATATTTTTTCTACAGGGAAAAATTTAAGAAAAAACTTTTCTACTGGAAATTATAAAATGTCATTCTACAAAATAAAAGACTGTCAAAAGTTGTCCCTTAGGTTTGTTTATCCGTATTATCCGTATATCAAAGGATTCTTTATACACATGTATGCCACGCATGTACAGCCACTTTGATAATATAATTTCAATTTTAAGACAATCAATTCCGAATTCGTTTCTAAACTCAATCGCATTTTCCTTATGGTTGCACATAGTTGTAAGAAATTTTATAACCTGTTTCGCTTTACCGGTCTTCGGTATTTGACAAGCCATCAATCAATTCTGACAACTGACGCAAAATTCAAACTAAATGTTTTTTATAAATTTCAAAAGAGAAAATGCAAACACATATGGTAAAATAACAGTTCTTAGACTATTATAAATTTTTGTATTACGAATAGTAATAATTAAAATATTGTTTATACTTTGTCGACACTGACAAACG